>JAQIWR010000045.1:0-37498 GCA_034695945.1 Glomeris hexasticha
CGCGATGGGCGTTTTACGGTGCTCCTGCGTTAAAACCAGGGCTCAAATCGAGACAGGGCTGTATTTCAAATTTCGGGAAGGCTTCCAGGGCTATAATCGAATACCGGGCTCTAATTAAACCAGGGCTCTAATCACGCATTTACGGTAGTTTAGCTTTTAGAAGCATGAAACATCGTTTGTTAATTCTCCCAAAAATGTTATTCATCTTGTGTTGACTTCAGGATCCGTTGGAGTTGTCAAGATCAATTTGATAAATGCTTTGTTCACAGTTGGTCTTACAGCAGAGTATATTTCTTTTATTGATGAGAGAATACCAATGTTACTCCCTGACATGCAACATCTGCAGGGTGGAATCCTTGAACTGCCTTTGGGTCACCCATAAATGCAGTTTAACAATGTAACTTTTTATTCATTACCTTTTACCGTGTCTTTAATAATTTGTTATGCATTCAGTTTTCTTAGTTGCCCTTTTCACACAATGTCAAGTGCAAATATGGCCTCAATTATATAATCAAAATATAGGAAGTATATAAGATTAAATCTCTTATTTAGAAACAATTACAGTGCCCGTTAAATTTCCATGTGCTATTCTCAAAGATGTGGCAAAAGCGATAACATTTTGAACTAAGAGTTTCAAATCCTTCACCAACTTCAAATATGTGACCACAAACTTTTTTCAGGTTACTGTTCCCAACATTTTTTATAATTTAAACTACTATTATACCCACCTATCAACAAAAACTGGTCCAGTTCAAACGATGACCTTGAAGGGATGCTCCAAGGTCGTCTATTTCATCATCAATGGATGTAATAATATATTGTACTAATCACCGTGGTACTAATATTTGTTATTTCTGACTTCCTGTTCCAGTTATTGACAAAAAGAACAGACTTTTCTGACGTATACAATGTGAAGGTGACTGACTGTGATTTCAATTCATATCACAGATTTAATTTTGAACATTAGAGCTAATGTGAGTGGACTTTTAGCTAATTGCAGAATGTATTGTGCTGTTTGTGAACAATTTTTAACTTGTCTTTTCGTCTCCATTTTGGCTCGGCATCATTGTTCCCTGCTTTTTGCATGTTACTTCCCCATTGGTGAAAAGTTTTCAGTTTGTTGTCGGTCACTGATCTCTAGTTCCGCTATGTAATATAGGCCTAGCTATGAGAGGTTGTATAGTACAACGAACCTAACGACTGCAAACGGAATAAACATTTTTACCTGTCTTAATTATATATATTTTTCCCTATGTGTTTCTATGAAATCCAATACAACATCCACGTTCTGTACAACAATGCAACGAACACTATATGCATTAGCAACATATGTCCTGGTTTCAATTAATATTGAATGTGAGTTTTTTAGAAATCAATTTGGTTTATAACTTATTTAGTTATCTTATAGTATTAATAAATCGCCACTATAAAATGTTATCATCATTTCCCTGTTTTAAAAACTTTAAAAATTGGTATAGAAAAAAGGTAAAATAATTTATTTTGATTAAGGGATGATGATTTTGTAAACTAATGTTTAAATAGTGTACCTATACTATAATATCAATAACCGTAACAATATGCATAAATTATTTATAGTATTAGGCAATAATACAAATTTAATACAATGTAAAATTAATGTATAGGCCAATGGTCCGAATGATTTAATTAAATAAGTTATGTTTAGCACAGCTTGTAGTACTAGTCACTATAATTATAATCCTTCTATTTTTCTACATTAAATGTACAACATACAGGCCTACTGCAAAACAACATCCATAGTTTTCCAATGTTACACAACATAAAGTGTTATTTTGAGAGGAATATATTACATTTGATATTGGTTAATACTATATTATAGTTGAGTTATAATTTGACTGTGTTAAAGCTTGTAGATCGTTAATTTTTAATAAAAAGTTTGTTTTGTGTTTGGAAAACAATATCACCATGAAATATTTATTATATGTCGTCATTAAATTTACAATGTACAGTTAAATACGTTTGATTAGACTACTATGCATATATACATAGAGTGGGTTTGAGAGAAAAGTAACAGTGTCACTCTCGTCGTCTCCCATATGTTTATGTGGGTTAGTGGGCCCAGTGTGACCGAGTTACACCCCTTCTTCCTGCCATCAAAACTAGGAAATGAGGAGGAAGGCCAATTCGGTTTTTCACTCCACATTTTCCTCCAACTTCAAACAAGTTTTTATTTTCCTCTACTAATATAATTAAGCAATATTGCAAGAAACAAATCATTTAATGTAGGATGTTTGGGAAGGGTTTCAATTATATACTTTTCCTTCCTGTCCTGCTATTTCAATGACTGCTTTCATTATAAGTTTGTTTAAAAATAAAGTATTGGGCTTTCACCCTGTTTAATTGTATTTCCTGAAGTCTATTTTTAAAAAGTTTATCTGACTGTATAGATAATTATATTATTGACTATGAAATAATACTGGTATAATATGCGCAAGCTTGTTCACTTCCATGTTTTTGTCAGTATGTCATTTATACATTTGACTTCCGCAATTTACATGTGTGTAAACCTAGACTGGTTTTCCAATGAAAATCTAACATTATTTTTTATTCATGTATACATATAACATGCTCTATATGGTTGAAACATGTTTTCATTTTGAAAGCGTTGCTCTTTTCGCTATTCATGCAATCATGATTGACCTCATAGGCAAATTGTGATTTATGTTTTATGTAGCGGAAAATTCGCCATGTCACGTGCTATGACCGACCTATAGAAGTTATATAAAATTGAAAAATCTCCTTTTTGTTGCTTCAATGCTTACACGGTATTTCACACCTGTTATATACTTGAAATACCAATTTTAGTCCATGTCTGTACACATTTGTAACCTTGCCAAGGTCTGCATAACTTTGTAAAAAACATACATGTTATTTTGCCATTGAACTGAAAAGGCCATTGTACTTCAAAAATGAGTTGATGCGTGTCGAATACATAATTCACTCTTTTAATCAATAACAAATATATTTAACAGATATGCAGAGATGTATTAATGTTTTCATGCATGTGCATGGATTTAAAAAAGTTGTATGTTATTTTATACATAATATTGATTGTTTTATACTACATATACTACAATATTGGAATCATGTGTATATTTGGGAACTGTTTGACAAATATGCAAATGTTCGTACGTATTTAAAAAATATGTAAATAATTAATAATTGTTGTATACTTATTTACTGAGTATAAAAGAAAATTGTCCTTGTATAATATCATTGTTTTTATGATAATAACCTTATCGAATAATTTGCAACAATTTTAGATTTTTAATGCAAAACATACAGTATACTGTATGTATACTATATAGTTGCAATCTATAATATGATTTCCCTTATCTTGTATGCTTATAAATGGTAAAAGTTCAAATTAGTGTAAACTAAGTATTTACATAAATAACTCTGAATTACATATAATGCAAATTAATATTTTAAGTATGTTTATTCGCAAAAAAACAATAAATACTACAAATTGTCTTCATGCTAAAACACAGAATTAATGGTGTGAACACGTACTTTTCGCATTATTTTTTGTAGGTCATGCACGACCACAAAACAATATTGCACTGTATTTACAGCTAATGTTGTTCCTAAGTGCAGTATATACTTAAAGTTCTCAGATGTTTATAGAAACAACCCAGTTTTTGTTGCATTTATATATAAAATATATAAAACGTGTCATTATTTTAAAGAATTAGAGGTATGGTATATGTGGTGCATGTTACCCCATGGCGGATGCATTCCAGCCAGCTTTTACCTATAATGTAACAAGTCAATACGTAACTTACCTGCACTTCTTACAGATGTTGCAGTGATGCAAACTGAAATCCGTTTGTATGGCGAAAGGGTTTATAGAATGATGAGAAGGAAGATTTGTGGAAAAGTTGGAGCATGAAGTTGGAGCACATGTAACTTAGTAGTAGGCCTGTGCAGTTAGTTATATGGATTGTAAACAGTGGTACTTGGGTTTGTACGACCTGCATTCGTTTTAAATGCGTGGCATGAAGTGGGTTGACCTGGTTTTTCAGAGCGAAGGTGCCAATAATTTTTCATGCACTATGCTATTATATGGCAAGTGCAAGGCTGTGCACAACTTTGATTCTGTTTTTCATTTTTGCATTGCATCCATATGGACCTACCTACCTATGCAACTGTTGGCCCATTTTGCTCATTGTTATCGAGTTATTATTGCACTCCCACACACACTTTGACATCAAAATCCTTATGATGCTAATTATGAGGGCTTTGACTTGCCTTATTTCTTTCTTTCTACTCTTATGACCAACATCGAGAGTGCTACTGACTTACATATTACTTTTTTCACTATTTAATTTCTCTTACTTTTAATCCTCTTTCACGTCTTTAATTTATTAATTATCACAGGATTATTTATAATTTTTATAATTGCACTGTTTCTCATTCAAAATTACTGTACTTGATCTTAAAAGAAAAGTTAAGTTTTTATATTATGATATTTTGCAGATTATGAATTACAGTACGTATATATGTATGACAAAAAGCTTTGTTTCCTATAATGTAAAATATTGTTAAAGTTAAGAATAAATTTAGAATAAATTGAGTTAGAATTATTTGGTGTACAGCATTTTGAAATAATCTTGAGATTGCATGTGTCTTCTATAGTAATAAATGTTGGCCAGTTTATTTATAACTTTTTACCATGCTGTAAAATTTGAAAAGAGAGTTCATCATATACACTTTTCTCCTTTCTTTTTTGTTTTTCGCAAGTAGTGTGTTTTTGAGTAATGAATTCATGTAAGTAGTATTTTTCCCGAGATTTTTCCTGCACCCATTTGCGTTTAAAACATGAGCTCAGATGGTTTGCCATACATATGAAGACCTAAATTGTTTCATTTTCTTCCTCAATTAATGGCTAAAGAATTCTTGCTCATCATGTTTTTCTATCTGCAATTAATTATTCTAAGTTTTTTAAGTAATCAAAGGACACTGACATCTTGCTTATGTTTGAGTTCTATTTCTAATTTGTGAAAATATTTTGTATTTCAATTAAGTGTATGGATTGTTTAATTTCAAACAGATTTTTGTAACACGATGAACTCCATGCTCTAGAACTCTGTGGTAGTTGGTTAAATTTATTGCCGCCAGATGGCATAGCAATACAGATATGTTTCTACCCGTTTCTACCTCAGGTGTTGCTGGCAGGTGGCGCCACCATTTTACAATACTTTACCTCTCACAGATTCCTTTGTGGAATGTACTACTTATGTATAATGATAAAAACTTAATAATGTTGAGTATCAACTCACACGTCCCTTACAGTTTAAGAACTTATGCCTTTTGTTAGAGTTAGAATAAAGCAAATACTAACCTATTCCAGCATATAGGCCTATACTATACTAAAATGAATTGTTATTATGTTTTTTGGTTGGAGAAGTTGCATGATATTTTTCACTTTTTAAAACTTTGAAAGTGTTGGCGTTTCATAGCAGATCGTGCAATGTTGAAATCAATTAAAATTAGCGGTTCCTATTGAACTTTGTGGTTACTTTTTTCTTCTCAAAACCACAAAACCCTTTCCTTACTCTCACCATTGCTCTCACCCAAGGAGAAAATTTATAGTTTTTTTTTTCTGCATGTTGTAAAGTTGCCGCGGAAAATGATCACCCTTGTCCTCTTCTGACCGGCTTGAAAGTCTCCAAGACATGAGGTCAAGCCTTTAGGGGTCACATTTCCTGCTCATAGATATAGATAGACCTGTATTCTCCCAGTTTACAATCTGTGTAATTTTACACCCAATCGCTTGTAAAATATCATGTAATTATTTACTTCCTTTATGTATAGGTAACTCCCAGTCTTTTTCTATAAAACTTTATATCAAACTTTCTCCACTAGGTCCCATTTCAGTATAATCCTTGTTGACAAATTTGAATTTAACAGCAACTTTAAACAGGTTTTAATTAATTGTAAATTTACCCAACAAAATAATGATAATCATTATGCCTTTTATATTTTAGAGTTAATTTGTGAGATCATTCAGTTTGACTGCACTGTGCTGGGATTTCATTGACCGCCATTGCCCCAGTCATAACAATTTACTTGGCACTTTCCCTGCATGTTGACTGTATAGTGAATTTACTGTTAGTTCGAACGAATAATCATTTGTATGGGAAACTTCATGTTGCAGCATTTTTAAATTATTACTCTACATTCAAAATGGCGAAATAATAAAAAAATGTGAGCGGCGTTCATTCAAACATTAGTGAAGGTGATAATCACTTGACTTTTTGCTGAAATATGTCCTGTCGTGTCGGCTGATTTCCTTATGTGTTTTAATAGGGTATTTATTCTTGACATATGTCAGCAAAAATGTAATGTTTAAGCTTCTCAGGATTGTCGTCATCAAAATTAAAAATATTTTATTGTGCAACATGTGTGCATGGAGCTTGTGCATGATGTTATGTTGCTGCCAAGTCAAATACTTATGTCAGTTATGTAAGTGGGGCAAATAAGGCAAAATTTCTCTGTAGCTGAAGCGTCTCAGCAGTTGTAACAGACCAATGAATTGACCGAATCAAAGTTTTATCTCATTCAAATCGCAAAACAATATACGTTCTATTTCTTAAATTATATGGATAAATTGTAAACTATTAAAACATAAAGTGCAATATTTTTACATGGCCCAAGAATGGATTTTGCGCGTATTTTCAATAATTAAAACTAAGGAGGTAATTATAAATTATCCATAAAAGACACTCTGCAAAATAAAGGAAAGGGGGTTTTGGGGAAATATTATCTGGACGTTCATTTGTGTCTTTCAAAATGTAACTTTAATCCTGCATGGATTAGTACAGTGAAAAATATTTAGTGCATTTGCACCAGTGCTCAATAGATGGCGCTGTAAACTCCTACCCCGTCAATTACCCTAAATTCTAATTGGTTTGCCCTTTGTACTTGATGCTTGAGGTAGGGAATATGGAATCAGTTGTGCAATGGTTTGGACAGTTGACATAATGTTTTTGCGGTTGTGTCTCATACATATTTCAGATGTTATAACACCTCTTATAATAAGGAACTCGCATGCTGAAAAGGAAGAAGGGCATATGCCCTAAACTATTTACTATCCGCTGGTCCCTTGTACATAAATCTGGACAGAATGGGAATCTAAGACCTTTTGAATAAATTTCAAAGGGCTATTATGGTCCTAAACTCCACCCACACCTTAAATTTTCACACGGTTCTCCCACAGGATTGGACACTACACTGACCAATGGTCAAATGGCCGCCTACTTTGGGCTGGTTGGTTATAGGGCCAGAACTTTGTCATTGTCATATGCAAGTTCAATTTCTACTTTCTGCGGACATTTTCCTTACAGATTATGCAGGATGTCTGCTAGAAAGTAAATAGAACATTCTGATTAAGACTATCCCTTTGTTGTGCACTTTTTACAAATTCCCCTGCATATGCTATGATGATACATTTGAAAAATCTATCTGGGTACTGATGGATGAAAAACATGAAAAACACATCAAAATCCGTTCAGGATCAACAATACTACTGCAAATGTGTCCAAACTTGCAAGTCAACTGAGTGAAATATCATTTGTTGTGTACCCCACAAACCGGCAGCCATTGCGCTCCACCTGCAACCAATGGCTGAGTGAGATTTAAGTGCATCATCAGAGCCACCTGGCGGAGAAAGAGTGCAGCGGCGGCCACTGGGGCGTTAAGGGGAGGTCATTCACTTCATTGGCCCGCAGCAGGACTGCTCAGTTTTTCGTGTCATTTTTGAAACCGTGTGACATAGAAGCTTAGAGGAGAAAGAAAAAGAGAATTACTATAAGGCAGAGTTGGGTGCTGCTTGTGGTGTGTGTGCATCACGTGACTTTTGCTGTTTGGCCAGGTGGCCGGTGAGATAGAGAGGTGCACCATAGTATGTGGCGCAGTCTGGTGGGGCATTTTGGCTCACCTTGCCACCCATGTACCTCCCAGTTGCCCTAGCCAAGGCAAAACTTCTTCAAAAGTGTAATACACTTTGATGAAAGCTGTAGTGTGTGTGAAGTCGTTGAATCGCAAGAAACGACAGGAGTTAAAGAGCTAAAGAGCACCCCTGAAAGGTACGTTTAACAATTATGTGAGGGTCAAGGTTAATTTGCTGTGGGGAGGAACAATGGACACTTTTATTTCCTGTTGTGGAATTCTATTTACTTTAAGGAAAAAGGAAGTTTTTCATTTGTTTTATTACTGTACATTTTCATATTTCGGATGATAATACTTTTCACTTCTTATTAATCTGCATTCCTGCCATGTGTAAAGTTTCAAACATGAGGAAATGTTATTATTGTTTGTTCACAAGTTCAAAAGGAAGTTCCCCGTTCCAAGTTGTTTCCATTTCCTAAAAATGTTTTAAACAATTGTAATGTTTTGTTTCTTTGATGTTATTTCTGTACAATATGAAGTCATTATACATTTTAGAACTTTTTTGAAAACTAAATTTATGGTTTAAAATTGTTACTTATTTAGAATGTATGTGTCAGATTAAGGGATTGTTATTACAAGAGTGTTAATTTTTCGTTATGGGTGAAATGTTTGTTGATGTCATGTGATTTTTGTCATTCATTTGGGTGCAATGTCCTCAACAATGGCTTTAGTATTCACAATCGAGTATTGTGCAAATTGAATGAAGCGAATTCGCTGAAAACCACTTGGGATTTTATATTAAATGCCACAGCAGCAAATGTGGTGTAGGACTTTACTATAAAGTAGTAATTTCATCTTATTCAATTAGTGTACCATATTAGCATATTGCTAGTCATTTTCTTTTAAGTTGTGGCACATTGCAAGAATAAGTTTATGTAATCATTCTTATATTGTTGTCAAACTTTGTTAATTTTCTAGTGTTATTTTTGGAATATAATTGGAATATAAAACAGGGTGTAATTTTATTTATAAGCCCAAGCATTTTTTTTATTTATAATCTCATGTAATTGCATGGAATAAGTTTCCTTGTCAAAATTCCTTACATATTCCAGATTCATGCACTGATACTTTTATGTAAATCATGCATAAATGTAAATTGTGTTATCTCCATCGTTGTTGTTATAGTAAAAAAATTGTTTATTTACAGGATGAAACATGTGCATTTTGTTGCTGACTTTTCATGTGGCTCTTGTTACGGCCCGCACACTCACAAATCTTGACACTCCACCTATCAATGGTAATATATTATTATACTACACGTTTTTGCTCTTTTTATTGCATCCATTCTGCACGTAACTTTTTAGATATAGCGTATAAACTGTACAGTGCCATGCAATTTAGTGGTCTACCATAAAGCAACAAAAGTATACATAATAGATAATAGCAATCCTCATTGTTATGCAACATGGTAAAAGGTCACTGCAGGTTAGACCTGCACATATTGTAATTGGTTATTTTATGTATGTAAGGTACCCTGTTTTTTAATAACGGATGTGGGGATTTTTCAGACCTTATTCTCATCATGGAAAGCATTGTTTTAACGATATCCGGATGTATTAGCAGCTTTTATATACTATAATGAGGAACGTTTATAATGAGTCATGATTGGCTTTTCTTGATGTCAGAAGGTCGATAATGAAGTCATTTGTTTTGAACACAGTACTATACACTTAAACTCTATATGGCTAGGATGGCCCGGTTCTTTTTTGGGGACCATAATTGCTATTGAGTTCAGGAAGGAGTGTGCAATCCTTGAATTTTGCAATGTATCGTCTATTGCGGAAGGTCAACTTTACAAGAAAGGGATTGCCAACTGTGGGTCAGGTCGAAGACCCATACCCTTAATTATTTACCAGTCTATACCTGTCTATGTACAGTACCATTTCGTGCTGTGCATTGCTTTAATATACTACACACTTGAAATATGGAACATGGAAAGTCTTCTTTAAAATTTCAAAAATTGTAAATTTGTCAACAATGGGTCTATTTTTAAACGCAGTGAACAACAGTATCCGATCGTAATGCAGTAAAACCTGACTATGGTGGAATCTGAAGGGACCGGAAAACTTTCCACTACACCCAGGTTTTCCAAAGCATAAATGATGCTGTCAATGGTAAAATAAATTCTAATTTTCCTCCAAAGTCAGTTTCCACCATAGACAGGTTTCAGTGTATTAAAAATCCAACTGAATCTAGACTTACATACATACAAAAAATGACTAAAAGTGGCAACGTTATCTAGTTAAATCAAGGTTACATATCAACATTTTGATGAATTTGGGCACGTGTTTTTGCGAAGCAAATTTGTAATACATTTGAAAACATCAAACATCAACATACCAAGTTCAAGTTTACTAATATTATCAGAACATTTGTCATAAGTTTATTTCTAACTAAATAAGTTAGTTTATTATTGTATTACCTACATAATGTTGTGCGTGCATGTACTTTAATTGTTAATTATGTGGAAATTGTTGTTGTTGATCTGCCATTTGAGTGTATTTTGATACAGTTGACTGAGTTTTTTCTCGAATAAATTGTAAATCTGCCTATAGCATATTATTATGTTACATTTTTTAAACAACATATCACTTTTTTCTGGACCAGTTCAACTGGCCTATGTGCAACCATCAACCCACCTCTGATCTGTTGACCCGTTATTTCCCTGAACTGACCAATTTGTTTTCCTTGTGTATCATTTGGCTGTATACACCCACATGCCACATAAAACTTTATTACTGCGTTTCACCTACTATAATATGTACATAGGCGTATATATGTTACATAATAACATTGTCAGTTCTTTTGTCATATATTTCCTTATTTTTAAAACAAAAACCTATATATACAGTTACAGTTATATTTGCACTGTTATATATTTTTACATAGGGCAATATGCATAGGATGTAATGTGTAAAAGCAGTTTGAATAGGAAGAAAGTTATATGTACTTTGCTTGATTCATGCATGCATTGTTATGGGTGACCTAATCCGGGTGTATATGTTTAAACAATTCCGCATTGAAAGTTTTTTTCCCCCATTTTTCGTGAAATTCTAATAAATGGGTACGGAAGGAAATACTAGGAAATTTTATTGAAAAGTTGATGCTATTGATGTCCGGTTCCTTGTTTCTTTTTTCCCAACACGGAAATGGTGTAGCATCAAACTGTTGTTCAATAGTATAGAGAGAAGGTTCGTGTATAGGGTTGGGTTTGGATAGTACTTACTTTTATATATACTATCACTTGAGGGCTTGGCCCACTTCATTCATGGCTGACAATATAAAAAGCGAAATTGCAGCATTTTGCGGCGAATGCATTTACTAATGGCTCAAAAAGTGAGCTCCTATCAAGGGTACCGCCATTATCTCTCATTATTTATACACTATAACTGCACAAAAACATTCACTCCATTACTTTCAGTCTTCCCTATCTATACACGTGTACAAAAAGCTAGCAATTTTCTCACAAGACGTTCAAACTATGTGCATACTTTAAATAAGAGCGTGCATATTATACAACTTTGATGTCATCTTAAAATTGCTCATAAAAATAGTATATTTTTTTTTGATTGGCATGCAACTTAATTACTTTTGAATTCTTCCTTGCATTCCTTCCTTAGTAAGAAATTTAATTTTTGAAAAATCCATTTTAAAATGCAGTTGTTTGCATACACAATATATAAGTTACCCTACATAGTAAATAAACAGTTATTGCATGAGATTTTTAATACATTCAGATGTTGTGTGGCTCCAAATATTGTACAGGGTGTCTACTGTCATTGAATTGGAAATTAATACTTGTAATAGAAATCCTCTATATTTTATATTTTCGATTTTGGTACACACCCCATGCAGCGATAAGAAGTATATAAATACATTTTTAAACTTGCCTAACCATAAAATAAAACTTAGTACTGTGTATATACTATATGGAAAATGATGAAAGAAAACTATTGTCGTTTTCAGTTTTTAATTCCAGTGAATATTCATTGAGATACGAGCTGGTAAAGTTGGAAGAGTATGGAACGCCTGCTGCTTAGTAAATTTACCCCATCAAGAAAACTTTGTCTCTACCATGGTCTCTACATAACTCCGGGAATAATCTTCGGAATTAAAAATGGAAAACGACATTCGTATTCTTTCAGTAATTTCCATATATATTGTGAATTTCAGGGAAGGTTAAAAGTCACGTTTACTAATATAACAAACTTCGATACGAGTATGGGTGTGATGAATATGTCTGAGATTCAACTTGGACTGTAACATACAAAGTATTTCACTGTGCATAGTGGTAAAGCCTGCCAGTACGAGGTCTGTGGGTCATTAACTGGCACTTGGAATCTCACCTCGTCATCTATTTCTCGTCGACCTAATAAATTTCTTCACCAGGGTCCCTGCATGGGATGCGACCTTTATTTTTATTATTCTTCTTCCGCGTTGATGTGACTCAACCTGTTGCTCTGCAAATTGTTTTCACGCCTCTGCAATTCTATGACGTCACTAGCGAAAACTTTGCAATGCCTGCATTTTTTCCTATACACTTTTTTGTTGTTGAATTAAAACATCAATCATTGTCTTTGAAGTGCAGTGCCGATGAACCTCGGTGTGTGTATAATATATGTACCAACAGTAATTAACATATGAAACTATTTTAAATACATTCGTCATCATTATTTAAATAGTACTACAATATTAGTTGTAGAGTGCAAAGTAAAACAAGTTATCAACTTGCATTATCATTCTGGACTCAAAAAGGGTTGGTGATTAATTAGACCCCCTCCATCCGCATTTCATTAAACGCCGCGGCGTTTATTTGTGACATGACAAATATTAGATTAAAAATGTATAACTCTTCCTTGCTTTAAAATTATGCTCGTACTTGAACGAATTGTTAATTTGCTGATTTCAGATCGCACTTTTGCTCTAAGTCATCGAGCATGTTTTGCCAAGCATGGCCAAGAAGGAGTTTGTATGTTTCAATACGACTGCCGTCAAAAGAAAGGAACCATGTTGGCCACTTGCCTAAATGGTATCTTCTTTGGAACATGCTGCCAACTACCTTCAAGTACCAGTGATATCGCAGCAGACGAAGACAGTCTTGAAACCACGCCCACATCTTCAGAGTCGGTCTCAATTTCAACCTGGAGCCATGTTGAAGATGTTGCATTGTCCTCATCTTCATCTTCATTGTCTCCATCATCATCTACATCTTCATCTCCATCTACCAATTCAGGTATCCTATGTATTGGTGCTTAAGATGCATGTGTCTTTTAATTGAGGTGCATTGCAATAAACGTATTCCTGAGTGTAACTTAAATATTTAACAGGTACAAACCCAACATCTAGTGTCACTCCAGTGCCTGAAAACCTGGATGTTATAATAGAAGATTTCTTGGACGGTGTTCTTAACATGACTTCCTCAATACTTCCACAACTAGATGATGCGGAAACTACTACTACAAGCACAGTGCTATTTCCTCTAAGCTCATCATCTACAGTTACAACTGGTAATGCATCCATGTACGATTATTATGAATATGGTGATGAGACCTCTGGAGGTGAAGCACAAGAAGATGTTCCTCAAGTTGTTGACCATGGTGGAACGGCTAACGACATGACAATACCGTTAGACCAAACTGTGACTACTCAGTTAACTACTGCAACTGTTACCACAACTACTACAACATCACTTCCCCCAACTACAACAGTACCAACAACAACTGTAGCAACTACAACCACCACCACCTCCACTGCAGTAGCCCCAACAACTACAGTAACAAGTCCACCATTGAAGATATCTACCATAAAGCCGTTTAATTACAAGAGAGGTTTGTATTCACCGATTTTAAAAATATAGTAAAGATAGTTAGTAGGACTGAAACAATGTGTGACTTGGCTGGTACTTAAAGTTATCCTGCCAAACATTAGCTGAACTTCCTTTATAAATTACTGAATATTATGCAGAGAATCTTTTATAAATTGCAAATTTCAAGATGTTAATTACCATATGTTACTCGAAAATTTTATTTGAAGACAATATTGAAATCCATCTGAATTGTTAAGCTAAGGTTAAACATGTATGGACATCGCCTTGCATTCATTTTTAACGCTGGAATAGATGTAAGTGTCTGATTTAGCTAAGTCATTCAAGGATGACTGAGTGTTGTAGTTCGTCTCAGACAAAGCATGACTTCAATGACACGCCCCTTTACTATAGTTCTCGGACATCATTGGCAGAATAGTTTATTGGAATGGGGTATAGGACATGATGGCCATTCTTATTCCGAGATATAACATCTATGTCATTAAAAGTATTCCATCATTCAGGGGTTCGCAAGTAAAATATTCTGTGGAAAATGTGAGTTTCTTGTACATGTGCTATTTTTATGTGTCTCTCATCTCTAATAGTTTAAACTCTATATCTGCAGTTTTAAAAGACATGTCGAAAAGGATATCATGATAATTGATTACTAATATCGTTTTACTTCTTATTCCATGTTGTGTGAGTCATTGCATTTGGCCCAGTGTGGGTATAATGGCAGGCCAAATTCAAACTAGGGACTTACAGTATAAGTAAATGTTGCATGAGTGTGGAACATACAGGAGGAAATAATGAAAGGACATCTACATTGGCTGCTATTTGGAGTACATTGATTTACTATCCTGCGAGGACCATTGGCTCGGCATTCAAGTGGTTCCAGTCTGTCTTTCACTCAACTTCCGAAGATTCAAATGAAATTTATACTCGTCCCGATCCCGTTGAGGATTGTAAGTAACAAGTTTACATTTAAGAAAGGAATCCATCCGAGTGTCCTCCAATGTACTCCATGTATGCATGTAAAACAAATTCCCACTACTTTTCTCTGTTGGTACTGTACGTAGCCCTACGTCTCTGCGCATGAAAATGTGAATTTATTTGTATTTGTCAAAATCATTGTGTACATTTGTGAAATGCATTTATGTGTAACATTATTTGCAGTCTGGTGTTGTTATAATAGTGTCCCTAGTTTTTTGAATTTGGCCTTCTTGAAATATACAACAAAAACATGGTTATATGCATGCGGCAGTTTGCGAAAATCAATTTTTTCATATAAAATTTTTACAGTTAAACTATATATAGTATTATTTTATAGCAATAAATGTTGGATTTAATATCTGTATTTTCTGTTGCTGACCAACAAGTTTTAATTTTCTAGATTGTGGTGTTCGGCCATTGATTCCGAACGGTCGGATTGTTGGTGGCACAAACAGCAGACTGGGCGAATGGCCATGGCAGGTTGTTATATTTGTATTCGTTTAATGTTTCCAGCTTCATTTCAATGTATTTCATTTCATTTCATTTTAAGGTATTGGTTAAAGAAGCAACCTGGTTAGGTTTATTTGTGAAAAACAAATGTGGAGGCGTGTTGCTGAACCACAATTACGTCATCACAGCTGCTCACTGTCAACCAGGGTAAATATATTACTTTCATGTTTCATTTAACCACATATATTCTCATGGTCGAGTTGATATTCATATAAGTGTTGGTTAAATTAGTGCAGTAATAATGATGACACAATGAGGACCTAATATAAAACCAAGATACAATCCCAACTGTGTGAGCAGTTTAACATTTGCAAATGTAATTTTTGTCCAATTCATAGTAATACATTTCGTTAGATTTAGGTATACAATGTCAAAAACTGTGGGAACTAATCTTTTTTTCCTAATTTACTTTTTAATTTTACTTGACAAGTAATTTTATTATGTTGTATATTAAACATTTCCAACCAAAATTTACTGTTCTATGTTAAACTTCATTATTATCTATAAACATCATTATTAATGAGAAATAAGTTTCCTTATGTACTGTATAAAAGTCCCCCTTATTGGCTTTATGGCTAGCAGAAGCAAATGGTGGAATCGGTTAGGCACTGGCTCGTGAATTGACTCGTCATGAAGTGGGTTTGTGCTGACACCGAGGAAGCTGTTTTGCTTTTCGTATTGTAATCGACAATAAATTTTATTATGTTGCATTTTAAACATTGTCGACCATAATAATGTTTTTTTTTGCTTTATTTTTTCTGTAAGTAATATTATCATCCACTCTTGATATTATGTAGTATTTAGAAATACATATATGTTCTCATGTGCACTATGAGGTGGAAATGGTTCACAAACATTAGTTTGCATGTATTTCTAAAGTGTCTAGGATTTGCAATCAGTTTTTACTTGAAAATAACAAGATTTTATGCACGTATGATTGATATAAAAGCACCACATTTCCTGCAGTTAGTACACAAAAGACAAAATGGTGGAATTGGCTAGGCTGAATCCTGTGAATTGATCCGTCAAGAAACTAGATGAAGTCGAAACCGAGAAAGCTGTTTTGTTTTTCTATTTTATATTACAGTAAATTTTGTGTTTTAGACGTAGTCAACTGCAATCATTTCCTTTTTGATGATTCAGTTGGATTATTTACAGTGTGTCCAATTAGCAATGAAGTATTGCACAGCCCATTTGATGCAATTGTTTCCGTATGTTATTTATAGAATCATTCACACATAATCATAAAAAATAACTTGTAATACGCATGCAAATTTGGAAAATTCATTTTCCATTTTAAATGTGACACAAAGTCAATAATGCACATAAACAACTGCACAAAGTTTAAATGTTCATGATTTTGTGATACATAAAATGTTTTTAATTTAGCTTAAAGCGTTAGCTATCAATTACAGTTTGTTTTTCATCTCTTTATAATGTGCTTGTGGAATTTGCACGATATGTAACATAAATAGCAACATTTCATGCACAAGTGTCATACATAAAAGTCCCCTTATTGCTGTTATGGCTAGCAGAAGCTAATGATGGAATCGGTTAGGCACTTGCGTATGAATTGACTTGTCATGAAGTGGGTTTGTGCTGACACCGAGGAAGCCGTTTTGTTTTTTGTATTGTAATCAACAATTAATTGAATTATGTTGCATTTTAAATGAACATCGTCGACCACAATACTGTTTTTTGTGCTTAAGTTTTTCTGTAAGTAATATTATGTAGCATTTATAAATACATTTTCCCATGTGCTTTATGAACATTAGTTTGCATGTACTTCCAAAGTGTCTAGGATTTGCAATCTGGTTTTACTTGAAAATAACAAGATTTTATGCACGTATTGTTGATATAAAAGCACCACATTTCCTTCAGTTGGTACACAAAAGACAAAATGGTCGAATTGGCTAGACTGAATCCTGTGAATTGATCCGTCAAGAAACTAGATGAAGTCAAAACCGAGGAAGCTGTTTTGTTTTTCTATTTTATATTGCAGTAAATTTTGTGTTTTTCAGTTTTAGACGTAGTCAACTGCAATCATTTCCTTTTTGATGATTCAGTTGGATTATTTACAGTGTGTCCAATTAAGAATGAAGTAATGCGCAGCCCATTTGATGCAATTGTTTCCGTATGTTATTTATAGAATCATTCACACATAATCATCAAAAATAATTTGTAATACGTATGTAAATTTGGAAAAGTCATTTTCCATTTTAAATGTGACACAGTAAAGAATGCACATAAACAACTGCATTAAGTTTAAATCTTCGTGAGTTTGTGAATATTTTTTACATTTAGCTTAAAGTGTTAGCTATAACTTGCAATTTGTTTTTCATCTATTTATAACGTGCTCATGGAATTCACACTTAGTTTTTAACACGACTTCAATAGTTGATGTACATTAAATAATATGGCATAAAGTCCCCTGGTTTTCATATTTGTGTACACAAAGACAAGCGGTGGAATTGGCAAGGTCCTGTCCTGCGAATTGAGAAATCAAGGAGTAGGTAAGGGCTAAGTTGAGGAAGCTGTTTGTTTTTATTATTTTAAACGACAGTGAATTTTATTCTCCTGTATTGTAATAGTGTTTGTTAATTATGCTCTATTTTTATAATTCAATATATTCTCATAACATAATTAGTAAGAAATTTACCATTGTTCTTTCATGCGCGAGTGTGCTCCAAAGTTTGCAAAATAATTCAAGCATAAGCATGCAGTCATTGCCCGTGTTTGATTTTATATGGCTGTATGTGTAATGAAAATTGAATGTAAATTTGAGCTAATATTTGTACTACACTGAACCTCGCTTATAATCAGCTCGAATATTGTTAAACATTGTCTATTGTGAACGAACTCTAAGGTCCCACCATCAGAATGTGATTTTCAACACCAATTATTTACCCAGCTTTCAGTAAACCTCTGAAGTAGACCTTGACATGGAGGGTGAAACTGGTACAGCAGATACCAGCAGCCAGCACCCTCTGCCGCCCCCTGGACTGGTCTATTGTTCTTTGTAAGGGGCATATATGGTGCACTGCAGATGCGAAGGGTGTTCATGTGGTCACCAAAATTATTAATGAATAACAACACATTTGTTCATTCATTATAATTTTACAATTTTTTAGATCAAGCACTGGAAATACATAACCTCATTTTCACGAATAGACCAGTCCAAGGGGCACTTGAGGGCGCTGTTGTCAGTTGTCTTTTCGTACAATCCCAGTTGATATTCAATGAAACAGCTGATTATGTTACTGAATTCTTAACAAAATAAATATACTGCCATTGTACGTAATGGGTATTAACTATTTGTATAAAAAATATACACCTTTTATTGTTACCTCTAATATAAGAAACTTTGTCATAAAATTCATAAAAGTTTCGAAAACAGAGGTTCTTATACAAGAAACTTTGACTGTATGAAGCCATTCGAGTCGACTGTAAGCGACATTGGGCTTAAAAGTGTCAGCTTTTCTTATTCTTGTACACAAAGACAAGCGGTGGAATTGGTAAGGTTCTTTCCTGCGAATTGAGAATGCAAGGAGTGGGATAGGGCTAAGCTGAGGAAGCTGTTTTGTTTGTATTATTCGTATCAACTTTTAATTTTTTCTCCTGCATTGTAATAATTTTCTTTAACTATATCTTCTTTTTATATTTTAATATTCTCTGTCAATATAATTAATCAACATATACGCTGACGCTGATTCATTTTTCAAGCACAAGTATAGTAATTTCCTTCGTTAGATTTTGTTAGTAATAGTATTTGCCTAGCATTTTTATAATCGAAATTTAACATAATTTGCAACATTTAATGCACAACCCTATATGAATGATAAGTCCCTGGTTTTCAACAATCTATACCTAATGACTGATGGAATTGGGAATGCTCTCTCCTGAATTTTCTACATGTTATTCCGCACAACGTTGTTTTAACGGATTTTTGATATCTTTAATAGTTTTTGAGTAATGAGTGAAAAATCATCTTTGTTGAAACTTTGAGAAACAGGTGTTTGATCCATCACTCAAAAACACTCAAACACTATCAAAGATATAAAAAATCCCGGCGGTGGAATTGGCTATGTCACTATCTGCGAATTGAAATTTCAAGGAGTGGGTTTATGGCTAAACCAAGAAAGCCGTCATGATTTTATATTTTATTCATCTGTTAGTTTTACTCTACTGTATTGTAATAGTTTTATTTTTATAGTTAAGATTTTATTATGAAAGAATTAGATAATAATATATATATTCACAACTTCATGCATGTATGAAGTTTAGAAAGGTTTACATGCATTCATTTTCTTCATGAAATTTTTTATTGTCCTGTTTGATAAATTTTCAGTAACTGGATATTTATTTTCAGCTAGTAATATCAGAATTGGTCATCAAATATGTTTAATAATTTTTATGGGAATTTCGCTAAGTACAAGAAATCTATTTTTGTGTTTCTTATCATATTTGTCTGCTATGTGCATGTGTGCTAGATAAACTAATGTATATCATTTTAAAATGTTGTCAATATTCGAGGAAGCTGTTTTCTTTTTATTATTTTAAACGACAGTGAATTTTAAATTTTTTAGTTTTAGACATAGTCAACTGCAGTAATTTCCTTTTTGGTAATTCAGCTAGTATTAATGATATTAGTTACAGTCAAGGAGGTTGGAAGCGCCGGTTACAGTCTTTCCATTTAGGAATGGTGTGCAGTTATTTACAGTTATTTACAGTACAGCCATGCAGCACACCAGATCCTCTGTCATCATAAATAATAATTTGCAGTTGAAGTAGAAAATTTTTACAGTGTTAGCAATCAGTTATAGTTTTATCAAGTATCCCAAACATGCCTCTTTAATAAGTTTTGAACGTAAATTGTAATATTTTATGTACAATTGTATGACATAAAATCCCCTGGCTTTCACATTCTGGTACACAAAGACAAATGGTGGAATTGGCAAGGCGCTCGACTGCGAATTGAGAAGTCAAGGAGCAGGAGAGTGTTGAACTGAGGAAGCTGTTTTGTTTTTGTTGTTCAAATCAACATGTATTTTTTCCTCCTACGTTTTAATAGTTTTCTTTAACTATATCTTCTTTTTATATTTCAATATTCTTTAACAATATTATTAATCAACCATGTATATGCGGAGGTTTAAACATTTTTTCAAGCACAAGCAGTAATTTCGTCCATTTGATAGTGTGAATAACATTTGCCTAGCATTTTTTTTGTTGAAATATAACATGTTTTGCAACAATTTGCATACAAACCTATGACAGATAAGTCGCTGGATTTCTCTAATCAGTACTAGATTTTCGGTGGAATTGGAAAGGCCTTCTCCTGCAAATTGGGACATCAAGTTGTGGGTGATGGCTGGACTAAGGAAGCTGTTTTGTTTTTACATTTTAATCATCAGTTATTTTTATTCTCGTGTGTTGTAATAATTTTGTTCTAGTATATTTTATTTTAATATTGATATATTTTATATGAAAGTTTAGAAATGTTTACGCGCATGTCATTGCATATTAATTAATTCTCCATCATTATGGTTATGTTAGTAACTTTGAAATATGGTCTGTTACAGATTTTTGGCATCTTTAATCGTTGTATTTGGTGAATCTAACCTGAACTCGGCAGACAATAATTATCGGTCTCTGCAGCGAAACGTGCGGCGTGTCATCGTCCATAGAAAATACAACGGTCTTACATTTGACAATGACTTAGCTTTGCTTGAACTTGAAAGAACAGTTGATTTCCAACCACATATTGTACCTATTTGTCTTCCTCCTGAAAATTTCGACTTCACTGGAATGATCGCCATTGTCAGCGGTTGGGGAAGACTGAAATACGGTATTTCCTTTGTTTGTTGCAAGGCGGCCATCTTGGAAAATCTAATATGTCCTATTCAAAAGTTCTTTGTCTAATGTTTGTTGTTTTTTTCAACAGGAGGTCGACTTCCAACACAATTACAGTACGTTGAAGTACCAATCATCACTAATAACAAGTGTCAGCAGATGTTTTTAACTGCTGGACACGTCAAATCAATCGGAGATCATTTTATATGTGCAGGATATGAAGATGGCGGGAAAGATTCTTGTGAAGTACAGAAAAATATAATATTTGATAGTATATAGTAGTAGAGTAAGATACATTTTCAATTTTTCGATGATTTTCCTGCGGTTTTACAGGGTGATTCCGGTGGACCATTAGTGCTCGAGCGTGATGATGGCCGTTGGATGCTCGTAGGAACAGTGTCAAATGGTATTAAATGTGCATATCCTAATTTGCCAGGAATCTACATGAAAATAGCTGCCTATAGGAAATGGATTGAAAATACTATTAATAACTGAATTTGGGAATGTATTTAAAAAGTATACATTATGTAGAAGATCTAAGCGTCTCATATAATATAATTTAACTTATTTATTACATGTACAGCATTTGTGCTGTATTAATTTAAACTGGAAAATGTGTGATCGTTTTATATAAACAGTATTGTTTTATACATACATATGTGTTGTGAGATATATTGCATACTAGTTTTAAGATTGTTGAAATACATATTGCATTACCTAGGTGAGAGCAACATCACATGATGGACAATGATGACCTTAAAATACAATATTATTATCTTTGGTGTAAAATAAAAATTGATTATTTTTCAATCTTACTTTGTTTTATGCCGCGTTGACTGCGTTGACGTCATGATCCGCCATATTGGGACGTCACATTATATGCTCTCTCCCAATCGTAAAATTGCACAGTAATTTGCCATTGTAAAATATATACTGTATAAAAAGCTGTATTATTTATTGTCTGTCACCAAGCATTTGTCTGCTTCCAAACGACTGTAATAGGTTAGTTTTTCTTGCAAATGTATACTTGTAATTTAATTTATGCCATTATATATTAGAAGCATAAATACAGTGTCTTTTTTACATGGATAAATCAATAGCTCTTTGTGAACGAAAAAATGAGTAAATCCATATCTCATTTTTTATTTTATTCCACAAAACTTCTTTATTTACAACTCGCAAAAATCGACCGCATACATGATGGACGTCTATTTACACTGTATTCTCGTCTCTTGCTTGTCATTCGTCTTTTTCTAATAACAAATAGCTTAATATGACAAGGAAAAGACGATCGAATCCCATAAAGCGCATTTAATGCGCTTAAGTTTGTAAAAATAAAATGTACGATACGTGCGCCAGCGCTTAGTTAACCATAAATAACACGGTATATTCCCTAAACAGAAAAATACTGCAGCCTGCGTCATAAAACTACATAAACTCAAACTAAACTACAATTTCATGGACCAAACTGCAGTATGTTTCGTTTAGGGGTTGTTGGCGCCAAATCCGTACAAGCCGTGCGTAAAACGAGTGGGATGGTGTTGAGGACGGTAGCACGACACCCATAAGTCAATATGGATGAAAATGAACATTGTCATATCAAAAGTGTTCTTGGAACTAGAACCGAAGAATGTCTTCTATCCAATCCTTGAACTTAGAAATTCTGGTATAAACTCCGGGTTGATGGGGCTCCGCGCAGCCGATGCCCCATGAGATGACACCCGCAAGCACCCATCGGTCATCATCGTCCTTTACCACCAAAGGACCTCCGGAATCTCCCTAAATTAATACACAAAAACAATTTATACACCCTAACTTGGAACTTAAATTAGGAATGAAGTTTATCTTGCGCAAAGCATGGTATTATTGCTCGTCACTTGTTCTTCTGTCAATGAGACCATGCTCTGCCTGGAACAACCTATATACAGCTGTACAGAAATTTGATTCTGCAGCATAGTATGTTCATGTAAGGGTTGTGATATATCTACAAACCTCGCAAGAATCCCTTCCTCCAACATCATAGCCAGCGCAAAGGAAGATCTCGGGAATGCTTTCTAAGAAACCCGCTTTACGATACTGCTGCTCGCAGTCGCTGTTCGTAATAATTGGAACTGCCACTTCTTGTAGGATATTTGGAAGAGGGCCATCTGAAACAAATTGTTTTTTAAGTTGTTTTTCAAAATATCCCAGCTCAAGGTTCGTATAAAGAGACAAAATATATTTTAAACCGTCTAGCTAAAACGTGATTTAGATTTTCAAGATTTTTTCAGACTGATTAAATTGAAATGTTTATATTTAATTGCAGTATGAACCACTTCATTTATGTGTTTAAATATTATACAGGACTTAATGTAGATTATGTACGTACTAACCTACGTAGAGACGCCCCCAACCTGTCACGTAACCCGTTCGGTTTACGAACGTTGTATTGTCTGGTGGTAGACATATTGGTATAATGTTCTGCCTGAACGTTACTGGTTCGTACAATCTTAACATTGCCAGGTCATTTTCGAAAGTCCTCGAATTGAAGTTCGGGTGGGTTGCCATGATTTGAACTCTTCGCTCAACATGCCGAGAAGACTCGCGCTCGTTGCTCAAGTCGTACTCCCCGATTCTCAGCAGCAAATCTTCCACAGGAACTCTTAATACCAAACAGATTAAATTCATTAATTTACATCAGTTAACATAGTTTGTATATAGTGGAGTCCACGCACTGGTCTTCGCTTTGCAGCGATTGACGCGTGAATTAGCTATATAGTTTGATCAAGTACAAGAAAGGACTTGGCAAGGGTTGTTTAGGTGACACATTTGAGTGTTTGGAGGGGCTGCAAATCAAGCAGTTGTTATAACAAGGACACAGTGTACCTATGTTGAATCATTAATTTCATTCTAGAGGCTTGTAGCCATTGCTTGTAGCATCAAAAAAGCTGCTTTACCATCACATCTCAAGCAGTTTCAATTTCATTCTTGTGCTTGATCACACTATGGTGTCTGATATTGCATGCAGCGAATACCAACAATAAATGAATTAGTGATAACAATAGGAATATTCTAGGAAAGGTCCATGCAGATGAGCATTACAAAACTTTAGTTGCATGGATAATTTCAAATTTTACAATATATAATAAACATATTGGGAGAATTTAGTTAATTGATTGTTTCATTGGTATTTTTTGCGGCATATATGTAAAGCTCCACCCCTTTCTGTAGGTATTTTTCAATGTCACATACCCATCTATGCAATGTGCAGCAGTGATTGCCCAGTTCTCTCCTAAAAGTGCCGCACCGCATTTATGCATGAAAGTTGTCCTTTTCCATTGGCGCAATGATATCTGAAATAAAATGTATTTTTGTTAATTATACCGTAATCAATGCCATTGAACTGTTTTTCAGATAAAATATATATACCTGCCAGGGCCATTCTCCAAATTCAGCTTTATGTCCATTCACTATTCTTGCACTTGGACGTTCCTTGACAATTTGTCTGCCACAAGCTACAAGGAAAATAAATATGTATTCAAACAATATAAGTTCAGACTCAATTGTGTGCTAATATGGGTGACAGCCACATTGGCGAAACATTTACCCCACATTTTCCACTGCATTTATGTATAACATGTATAACATTGCGGAAGTTGCTGACCCATTGTTACATAAGTTTACGGTTTATAAATTGGGATTATTGTGATGACACATACTTGGGTGGAACAAAGTTTACACATGGTATGTGGACTGAAATGTATTTAATTGTGCATTTTTAGACTGCTTTGTTAAATTTGACCCAGTGATGAAAAATTACAATAAAATTACAATGTACTAAGTATAGTGCTTACCCACTACTTGACATACATAAATAACTGAATTTTCAATTGCTTTCATAGTCCAATTTGTTATAGTAGGACCATATAATTAAATAGTGTCGTGCATCCACAACTTCACTTCATGACTGGCGTAATGGCCGCCAAAGTAAGCCCAACAGATTATAAATACCTTCTTTGTAATCCATTTCAGATAATTTATCAGGATTAAAGGTTGTAGATGTGGTTGTTGTGCTGGTCATTTCTGTTGGGGTTGAGGAGGTGAAGGTCATCGTTGATGCAGTTGAAGGTGTTGTTGATGGTGTTGTTGATAGTGTTGTTGACGGAGTTGTTGATGCTGCTGTTGTTGATGCAGTCGTCGTTTGTGTTGTTGATGTTGGAATAGGAGTTAATGTTTGGAAAGAAGTAGATGGAACATTGGAAGTTGGGACAGGTGTTTCAGGCGTTTGTGTTGGTGTTGATGCAAGTTGAACAGAAGAACTTGTCACCACAGAAATAAAAGTTTCAGTTTCTGGACGTCTTGTAGTTGTAGTAGTGGTGGTTGTTGTTGTAGTTGTGCTGGAAGGTGTCCAAGTTGATGACGATGAGGAAACGTACGAAATTTCGTTCGAAATGTGATTTGGAACAGTTGGTTTTGGGAGACGACAACAACTTCCCATGAAGAATCTGTCTATGCAAGTGTCCAAATGCACACCTTTAGCAGCGATGCATTTCTGTGCAAACATGCATGTTCCAACTTCCCCTGTTTTCTTCACTGTGCAGTTTGATGGTCGAATCTCATTGCGCAATGGTGCTGAAATGCAATAGATACACAAGAATATTACAATTACTAATGACATGTTCATATTGATTATAATATAATTAGAGAACACTATATTAATGTATGCAGTGCAACAGATGGTGGTAATTCATAGTTGGCAGGGCAAGTTGTACCAGTAGCGTCATTTTCGTACCAGGGAAGAAAGTTTCTGCACAAAGTTGTGCAGAATATAGCGAGTCCTTTTTGTGCACAAAATGGCAAACATAATATAGTATAACTATATAGTTGTGCAGCATTTAGTGTACCTAGCTCAAACGTTTGTGCAGAAAATATTTGGCAATTCGGAACAAAATATTGTCTGTGTAAAACCGTAAAACTTTGTGCAGAATATTCTGTGCACAAAATATTTTTTCCTCATTAAATTATTATATGCAAAAGATTAGATTATTCCAACTCGTGTCTGCAATTTTTTACAATAAGATCAATGATGGAAATTGAAGTTTCCTGAGATTCAGGTTTCTACCAATATACATCCGTTTTGAATGTGAATTCCGGAATAATATGTTCATGAAATTTATGGTCATGGAAAATAGGAAGAACTTTCAATTTTTAAAACGATCATGTGACACAACTGGTTTTCAAATTCGGTTCCCTTTGGGCCATCACAACACAGTTTGTGGTTATAAAGTCTTGTTTAGCACATGACTTCAGGTTTATGTCTCTCCTCACTTGCAGGGTAAACTAAGGTTACGTGATACTAATCATCCAATGAAAATAATTAATACCAAGAGTGTTAATACTAATAGAGACATAAAAACTGTGACTAAATTTACAAACATTTTGCTTCTCATAGATCTGTTTAAAAGTTATTTAAACTAATCTGTTTGAGCAGTAAAAGAATGCACCAATGTAGAAGTACTTTTTAATTAATATTTACGGTTGGAAATTGTCACATGTAGTGGGTTGAATTTAAAGTTTGGGAAATAGAATGAAATTTGAAAGTTTTCTTTCTCACGAGCCAACATTTCAAAATTCACCTTCCGTGCACCTGTCAACAGAAATTTGTGAAACCACCTTAACTTCCGCATCTGCTGCAATTTGAAAAACGTCGTGAGAGAGTTTGTGCAAAAGCTGTTTGCAAAACCATGTGTGCAGTTTATTTTTGTCTACATCTCTGCAGACAAATTTCCTCAACTTCCGCAGCACGCACTACACAAAACACCACATAAACTGCATGTTAGAAAATCCGAAAATAAATACCCAAATTAACTTGTATTTCCATTATATACTATGCATCACTATGCACTACTATTGTGTTGTAGGTGTTTATTGGAGCTGCATGGAATCAAATGTTTGCTTGATTTGGTTTTTTTTACAAGGCATGCGGAACTTTGTCCCACTCCCCTTTTAAACACGCTATATAACATTTTTTCTCTCTACTTTTTATTCCAAGAAAACGGTGCATTAAGTTTAGTAGAGTTCAATGTCCTTTAGGCCGAGCCCTTGAATCCGTTCGTCCTCGTTTCACATAATATGTACTGCACAGGTATACACTATATGCACTAGTATACAGTATATTTTTTCAAGGTTCAAACAAACCTTCCAAGAACAAACGAACACATTAACACTCTTTACCTTAAAGCAAATAAAGGATCCAAATGGGGAAAAATGTAGACTTGGTCTACGTACTCCTTCTTATTTTTTAATAGTACATACATTTAGATTATAGCTTTTATTTGTTAATTAATGCTGTTATATATATAGATAATGTCGTGAACCTATTTGAGGAAATTCCAAGTTAGTTAGAAAGTAGAACAGGAAATTTCGTTATGAAACATCCATTGATGATGTCATGCAGGTATGGCAAATAAGTATTATTAATGGAGTGTTCTTATGTTGTTAATCGATAATTATTTCTATTATGGTGCTAGTGTCTATATCAGGATACCCATACTGTATAGTGAAAACTTCATATGACAATGGGTAACAGATGTGAAATACTACTTATTACATGTAAAAGAGTATCATTTGAGATTTTAAAAGTTAATGTACATCCAGTATTGTTGAGCAATTTACATACAAAAATGTACATTTGGTAACGTTTTATCCGGTTTGGAAGGAGTTCATTATTCTCATAAGTTTTATAAAATGTAGGCCAAATTTTATGAATCGGACACAAAACGGATATGGGCTTTAGAAAAATCTGAAGATGTTCTAGTTTAAAAGTCCATTGCAATGTTTCTCAGAAAGGTGTTTCACAGAACCTTCCTTAGTTCATTTAACTGAGTTGAGTCCATGCAGTGGGTGTGATCATATGGTGCTGCACTATAACGCATTTTCTAAAGTTCAACAAAAGGTGTGTTCATAATTAATTCCCTACCTCAAGCTCCTCCCACAATATCCCACACGTTTAAATAATAGATTTTGATCTGAAAATTTGTGCAGAAACTATGTAATTTAAGCAAAAGTCTGTTGTGTTTTCCAAAGATGACAATAATTGAAGTGACATTGCATTTATTAAATAGTAAAAGAAGATAATGGTAGACAGAGAGAGTTGGACAGGTTGATAAAAGGTCACATCATTAACCTGGCAACAGGTTTTTATTTTTATTTTTTATATCGGGTCAGCTCCGAATTAAGAAAGAAAGCTGCTCGATCAGCAACACAGCTGCAGGGAAGCTCATTTATGTCTTTTGTCTTTGTCTCTTTCTTTGTCTTGGCAGCATGAACGAATTTAGCTAGGTGTTTAAGACGTTTTTGACGCCATTTATGAAGCTTGTGAGTGTGAACTTGTTTTTCAGTCTGTAGGTCGCTCGGTTCGCACTGATATTCATGTAATAATGTTTAGACAAGTTGACCGCCAACGTTTTTCAAGCGCTTCTTGCAGGTCAGATTCACCTCAAATCGGCAGCCATGTTTTGTCTCACTTTATTTCCCAACGGCGCTTCCGCATCTGTCTTTTAAAAATCGCTCAAAACCCCTATCTATCCTTGTTTCACAAACTTCATTTCATTTTCGCATCTGACAAACATGATTTTAAACATTTTGCTGTCATACAAACTAAAATGGATGTCATGCAAAACCGAAATAAATTAATATTGTATTACATTTCTTTTCAAGTGTCTCAACAAAAATCAGTAGAATCAACATGCATAATCAGTTTTTTCCCCTATTTTGTAGATATGTTCTATCCCAAATTATATATATTGAAACATGGCAATTGATGTTATACATTTGCTATGAAGTTACAAACAGTAGGGCCTATAGTAAACTATAAACATGATCTGCCTTTAACGACGCTTCTTAAAAAAAGTTCACATTTTGGAAAGAAACCATTGACTGAATTCAATTTTCAACCAAAATCAATATTCTATAATTTTTGGAGTTTGACAGTCACATGACCAAAGAGTCTCATAATCTGACCAGCCAACTACAGTAGTGAATAATAATCACGTGAATTTGATTTTGACATAAATAAACGACTGCTGCAAAACAGTCCATTCAAACTTATAATCCTTTTTATCATTATTATACATAGGCTAGCTCATTTAAATATGTATATGTATTTTGATTTTAAAGTAATAATTTGTGAAAAATCATGTATATACATTGTTAATTTCTATTGTATGGAGAGTTTGGTTATAGGGCACAAATGCCGGCGGGTTCCATGAAATGAATGTGGTACCGTTGTTAGCCTGGAGGGTGATGAAAAGGAGGAGGAGGTCAAGTGGGAGGAAGAGTGAACCACCAACACCCCTATCCTAAAACTATAAACAAGATGACTTTCCTCTATTGACCTCGACCTCGAAACAACACCATCCAACCAAATCACTATAGGAAGTTAAAGTTGGGTCGCCTTGGGGGTGGTTTTGACCTCCACCCCTCCTCCTCGTCCTCCTCCTCCTCCTCCTCCTCCTCCTCCTGACCCTCCCCCTCATCACATAACATACTGTATATGCCAGATAGAGAGTAATCACCCCCCTTTCCTATGTGTTTTCCCTTATGCCTCTGGTGACGAGTTCAAGGTGTTGCCTTTCCCCCATGTTTGCTGACCTCATGACCTTTGCCACTCGAATCATTTATAAGTATCTATTCCTGAAGATTTCACACTTGGTACCACTGTCTACTGCAGATGCATTGCACTATGTATAATGTATCAAGTATTGCAACGTTGTTAATACTGTATAAATTAAGTAAGACCTCGTTAAATAAGGTCTTGCAAGGTCACTTCCGGACTAATAAGCGGAAATGATGGTAAAGGATGCTAAAAAGTCAGCTGAAAACCATGCTGAAGCCAAGATGAAAGAAAGAAAGTTACTTTTTACTTTGTGCAATGCAGCAACAACTACTTCCTGTTTTCATCTCTTCTTCCCCTTTTCTAAAGAAATCCTCAATTATATTCATAATGAAGATTTAAATAATCTGTATTCATCTCTTCATACATACTCCAATTCAAGCTTAATAAAAATATAAAATCCCAATAAACCCGAAATCAATTTGTTTTTCTAATGCTTGCTTACCTGCTTGAAATATGAAACGGGGCTTTGGGAAACTTCTTGCACAGACCATGTGACCATTGTGCAGAAAGGAGATGATCACGAAAACAACAGCATATTTCCACATGATGTGATGAAAACCTTTCCAGTCCATTTGGTGGTACAAATGCTGATTATTGTTTCTTTCCATGTTTTGTGCTGCAGGGATTTTGCAGAAATGTTATGGGGAGGAAATTATTGCACAAGTTTTGCACCAGCAGAGTAGTCCATGGATTTTTAAGACACCTTGGTGCTGCTGTTGCTTGTTGCTGCTGCTTCTTCTCCTTGCAAACTGGGCCATCAATGTACCCACATTGAGCACGTGGTCGGAAGAAGGAAGCAAATGCAGCAAGAAGGTGAATATAAGAAGGGGGTCGTTGTGCAAAAAGCAGGAGTAGGAGGAGGAGGAGCCTTAAGATCGTGGCCAATTGCATTCTTCTTTACAAATACAATATTTATACCCTCATTTTTAGCAAATTGCATCGAGTATTTTATTGCTCATGCTATATACTCCTTTCTTCTTTTTTTTTCCCGGTGAGCCATACATTTTTGGAGGTGGCCATACACTTTTGTGGGTCAACCTTTGACCCGTTGTAAACTTGTCTCTTTGAACAATATGGCGATATACACTTTTGCTGGGTGCCCACAAGAAGTTTTCCTTATTTATTTATCGATCAACTCGGTTTCATGAGGTTAAAAAAATAATATTTTACTGAATTACATATTTTTGAAATTTCCTGAATTGATCATTGAGAAAAATATAAGTTTGAATGCTGTATGTACATATAAATTAGAACTGCAAATACAAAGGTTTACCAAGTGGATAATTTAATTACCCATTTTGATAATTTTTTGATATGTGTTATCACTTGATTTCGGGATATTTTCTGCTTTAGTTGCCTAATGTACTAATTTTGTATCATTGTTATAAAAACGTTCATTGATACACATCTGACTGCTTGTTTTTCCTCATATCAAAATTTGCTATTAATATTAACATAATGGTTCAGTATTTTTTAATATATCGGTATTTAAGTTTTTGATTATTGTGATACAAGGTCCTGATTAAATTTTTCCCTTATCGAAACACGAAGGTTTGTCAAAGTTTTAGATAGTAATTATTTATACTGGTTTGCTTTGACCTAAAGATTAATTTGAAGCAATCAAGGTAACTTTCCCTGCATTGTCCCATTCCTAAAAATGTCGTACCGTATAAATAACATTTAAAAATGTATATCTTATAGCAGCCGTTTAAAAATGAATACATTATAACCTTTTTTAGCATTTATAAAAATATTATTGAAAAAGTCAAAAGCCTAATAATGGAAACAGTTTTCAAGAACTTGTGGGGATTTCTCAGGTTTTGCTCTGAAACTGCATGTATGAATGGAAATCCAATGTCGTTTAGTATATCCTGTAGCAATGCATTTTCAAACCTGTGTTCATTCACTTTTTTATCTGCATCTGATGAACTTGGATACTACTTTAAATACTTTTCATTTCTTAGAAATGTGTTTATGCAATGTTTGAAATCAATGGGGTTATTTCAATTATTGGACTATTTTAAGTTGAATTAGTTTAATATGTTGATTCACATGGCAGATTGCAGTTCGTTGAACTTTCTAGGCTATTCGGTTGTGTATTTGGAGAAAAAGAAATTTTTACATTACTAGAAGTTGTTTTTATTGTTATGGAAGACTGACTGTCAGTGTCATCTAAATTACCTTGCAGCATGACCCGTGTTCAATTTCTTTGGGTCGGTATTGACAATGAATTTATATTCTACATTTCATTTCCTATATGTACCCCAATTGTAGCAATTGTAACAATGCCCTGTATTATATTGATGAAAAAACCTGATAATATTTAATGAAGAAAGCAAGCTTTGCGATAAGATCTCTGTGGAAATTAGCCAAAAAAGTTATTAGCTCAACGGGGTAATTAATTTAGAAGGTTCGCCTTTGCTAGCCGACCTTCTGTCTGGCAAACTTTAGTAAGTTTAAGTGACAATAATGTATATTTACTAATTTCCGCAAAGATTTTGTTCAGTTTTTATTCAGTGTGCCGTACAGGGCCATGTCAGTTCACATTTAATTGCTTCTATCTTTCCAGAAATATTTTATGAAAATACTAAACATGTATTTTATATGGTTTTCAGCCTTGAATATATGTATGTTAATTCTCGTCACTGGTGAATGTTTTTCGTCCATAAATATTGTCATTGTCTATAATTACGTTTATAGTCAAACAGGATATTAAAACGGATTCTGGAGAATTTCATGACATTGTAGGTCATGACCGAGAGGAATAGTGAGTGGGTGGGTGCATGAAAAACTTAGAATTGCTTGTGCCTTGATTTTGCTCAATGACCCGGAATATTTCTACAGTCACACCCATATAGTTTTTAGATACAGAGATAAGCAAAAAATGTGCTATCAATCACTCAAATACAATGTATTGTTCAAGAATTTTGGCATTTAACTTTCCACATAGACAGATTTATTTCCAGCTTTGAGAGGTTTTTGAAAACTTTTATCATGCAGTGTATGGTCCGAAAAATTCAAATTTCCCACCATAGACAGGTCTCCACCATACAGTTTCCACCATAGACAGGGTTCACTGTATATTTATTTCCTATTTTTTAGAAACTACACTAGTACCTATTTGTAATCAAAATTATTTATCCTAAATGTTCTGAAATATCTACAGCAAAATACTTTTGAATGATATGTCATCAAACGAAGATGAGATGACACATAATTTATAGACGTCGCTGTTCGAACGGATCATCAGTGACGTCACTGAGTCACGAGATGGGTGTTGCTGTTGATTGGCAGCCATCTTTGTCACATAACTCCTTGGACTTTACCGTCTTATCTTTAATTTTCATTGATGTATTGACACCTGGAGAATATCTTGGGCAAGAAAGGTATGGAAGCCCAGGACAACGGATACGATTATGTGTTTAAAGGTAGGCCTACAGTGTTCCACATAACGTGATTTATTTTTATTATAAAAAAAATGAAGTTAATATATATTAACTCTTGATATTAACTATTCGCATGGAAAGTAGAAGTCGGTGACATCTGGTGGCGGTCTTATATTACGAACCTCTAAATAGTTATGCACGCTAAATACATTCGAAAATGGCGGCGATATACCGATCCTTGAAGCCTTGCTTGCAGCAATGAGAAGGCTGTACGTTTGTTTTTCTCAAGCAAACCACAACAAATGATGTGGTTCCCGCTTTGTATTGCATCTTCTTCCTGTTGGCAACGTTTGTTACCGCCTACATGTCTACATAATCCAAAATTTGAACGAATCCGATGCGAAAATCGGAAACGGCCATTGCAAACACATGGAGCAGTATCGGTATCGGCGCCATTTTCGCGTGATCACTGATCAACAGCGCCACCGAGATTCCACTTCCCTCGCCAATAGTAACTATATATAAATACCAAGAGTTGATATTACCAATGAGCTGTAGGTTATTACAGCTCATTGATATTACTATTCGCTAGCGCACTCAAAGTGGGCGACGCCTGGTGAGAACACCGCGAACCCGCTCTCAAAAGGGTTCAGGCGCCTATACCGGTCCAACAATAAAAAGTCTAAGTTTCCACCATTAGACAAGTTTCACCGCGTTAAAATTGGTCATGGAAATGTCTTGGAAATGTCTATCTTCTGGAATTCAAGTTGTGTTTTTATAAATTATGTAGATATTAACATGATTTTAAATTGACAGTTGTGATGATCGGAGACTCAGGAGTTGGCAAAAGCAACCTGCTGTCACGCTTTTCCCGTAACGAGTTCAACCTGGAAAGCAAAGGCACCATCGGAGTAGAGTTCGCCACTCGCAGTATCCAAATGGATGGAAAGACCATCAAGGCTGTGTTCTGGGACACCGCCGGACAGGAACGATACCGCGCCATCACCACTGCGTATGTATACGACCGGCCAGTTATGCCCCGTACATGTGTTATGGTCGAATTTAATAATTTGTTTGTAATAATATGAAAGGTATTACCGGGGAGCGGTTGGCGTACTGCTAGTCTACGACATAGCGAAACATTTGACGTACGAGAACGTAGAGCGTTGGCTCAAGGAACTGCGTGACCATGCCGATCAGGATATTGTTATAATGTTAGTGGGTAACAAAACTGATTTGCGCCATCTTAGAGCCGTGCCAACAGACGAGGCGAAAGCATTCGCAGGTTGGTATAAATCTGCCTCTCGCGGAATTAATAATTTATAACCTAACCTAGGTAAACTAACTTTGCAAAACTTCGGCCGTTTTTTAAAAAATCAAAATGCTATTTCCATTGAAATTTTATGCACAACTCGAATTTGACATCCGCAATTCTAAATTGTGAGTATTAAAAAAGTTATAATTTGTATTTGATGATCGCAATTTAAGGATTAGCGTTTCTTGGAAAAGGGTGAGAACAACCCGCACAGCCCCCCTTCTGGCTGTGAGCACCCAGGCAACCGGAAAGCAATTATACCTTAATTACTGCAATTATCACTATTATCACTATTATCACTATTATCACAATTATCCCCACTTAGCAAATTTGAAAAAATCTTAAATCCAAAGCGGGAAACTTCGTCTGGAGCTACTATACCATTTGAGTTGCCTAATGTGATGATCATATTTTTAACATCACTTTTATTCCCAATTAAAGTGCTTTTCAGTGATTGCATAATTTAATATTTTTTTTACAAACAGATTCTTTTTGTTTGCAGCCATAATTAGATGCCATTCATTCTTTTTAGAAACTCAATAAATCGCACTTCTTGTTTTCTATTCTAGAGAAAAACAATTTGTCTTTCATCGAAACGTGTGCGATGGACTCTACGAATGTGGAAACGGCTTTCCAGAATTTATTGACAGGTATGGCGTGTTGATGTTTGGACAATAATTCAGTAGAAGTTTGTGTTGAATCTATTATTGATGGACTGTGTTGATTTTCAGAGATCTACAGGATTATATCGCAAAGGCAAATTAGACACGGCCCCAACGAAGAGAACTCACTGAGCGTTAGCGGCTTTGAGAGCTCATGTGTACCAACGGACAACTCGGACCCTCCTAGGAGACAGTGTTGCCGCACTTAAAAAAACAAGAACAAAAATCTGTAGTTTTGTAAAGCGAAATGTTGAAGAATGTAGCGTTATACGCCTCCTAATATTTAGAGATTCCCCGTCTCGGCTACAGTGACATTAATGGCTGCGTTCAAAAACTATACTCAGTGCAGTGCGCTTGGTGCGGTGTAGGAGCAATAGGGCTACACCGTACTAAAGTGCGCTACACACTACACTTTAGACTTGTCACACTGCACTGGCAGCCGTTTTCGTCACAGATGTTTCTGCTATCCTGCACTACCTCCAGAGGTAGTGCAGGATAGACAGCTCAGTGCTTGTGATGTCATCAAAACGTCATAACCTGTCTGATTTTTTGAACCAGCTCCAGTGACATCAAGTGTGGCATGTCTGCATTTTTGAACAGGCACGGTGCTCAGTGCTCATCACATCAGTGGTAGTTTTTGAACGCAGCCATTGTGACATTCCGACGTCTTTTACGCCTTGTAACTACTGTCCTTCCAAGGAAAGATTGAGCTGGGATGGTGCCATGGACCGGTTTTGAAGGGGTGCACGGTTGCAGTTTATAACAGCCGTCATTGCGAGTCATAGCCTGCCCACCTGCAACCGCTCACCCCTTCAAAACTGGTCTTTGGCACTGCCCCAGCTCAATCTTTCTTTGGAAGGACAGTAAGGTGCTCGCACTTACTTCAGCCACTAAGGATGCCGTTTCTCGCCGCTATGTGGCGCTACCGTCGCCTTGGCGCCACATACTTTCTTCTAGAGGGCGCTACTGTCGCGCACCTGGCCCTTCTGTAGCTCCTCCTTCTTTCCCTCTATTGTTAGAGGCCCTCTATATAAACAGGGCCAAAACTTTAGATGGACACCAGTCTAGAGGAAGCAGCTTATACGCTCACCTCCAGCCCTTGGGAAAGCAGGTCCGCCTAAAATCAATAATAAAAGACTGTGTCAACGGGTTAAGGTTTTTGCATCATGTATCAATAAACAATTGGGTGCATAAACCGGGAGTACTTATTTCACCTTTTTTCGAGCCGTCGAGCCACGCCTCCCTTGCGGTCAAGGGTCCAATGAGCGCTCCTTTCCCACGGAGTCCCTCTGTGACGGTATAGCAGGTGTAAGCGACCACGTCCTTCCTCGAGCCCACAGCACAAGAAACTTCATTAGGTGACATTGTGGTGACCATCTCTACTGCAGCGCCCCCTAGCACCGTCGCTACATTAGTATAAGCCAACTTAGCCAAGTCCCTCACCGGATGCTACGAGTCAGCGATACAGCGAAACATCCGTCCAGCAATCAACTCATGAGGAGAGTCCCACACCCTAAACAAATTCATTGTGCTCGGCTGAACCGATCCGTCGCAACATGTACTTTTTATAAATGTAATCTGAAAATGTGGGATTTGCAGTTGCACATTTAAGGATGGAACCAATTATTATTATTACCTGCCATAATTTAGTTTTCAACGTCTGCCAATGGGAAGACTGAGAGGAATATAGGGGTGAAAAACTGACAATTGCTTGTGCCTTGATATTGCTCAATGACCCGGAATATTTGTATTGTTTAACACCCATATAGTTTTTAGATATCATGATTTCAGAGGTTTATTGGTATTTATTCTGATATATTTATTGTATCATCCAATGAACAATACATATTTAAAGGCAGACCTTAATTAGCAAATATGTAATCGATCACTCATCAAATAGCGTTCAAGAGTTTTGTGTTCACCTTAGATTGATTAATGAAAATTGTCGCATTGAAATTTGTAATTAAATGCAGTAAAACCTGCTTATGGTGGAATCTTAAGTGACACTTCCCACACAGACAGGTTTTCCTGATAGAGAAGTTTTGAAAACTTTTATCATGCAGTGTATATGGTCCCAAAAAGTCAATTTTTCCACCATAGACAGGTTTCACTTTATATTTATTTCCTATCGATCTAGAAACTACACAATTTGGGCCTATAATAAAAATTATTTATGAAATTATAACTAAATGGTCAGAAAGATTTGCAGCAAAATACGTTTGAATGACGTCATCACACGAGCGCCAGTGAATTTGTGCACTTTTCCAATTATCGGCTTAGTGATCGGTCTTTTGTTCACTTAATTGCGTAGGCGGAGCTAGTTCTTTTGTT
>JAQIWR010000046.1:0-37068 GCA_034695945.1 Glomeris hexasticha
GTAACAAAATTTCCCAGTGTGTAGATCATTATGGTCACTACCTGATCCCCCCAAAACACACGCTCTCACCACACGCGAATTTTAGAAAAAGGGGGTTTCAGGGCCCCACCCTGTATAACTTCCTTAAATGAAAATTTTGATAAATGAAAGTTTAATCACAATTTCCCTTTGAGATTTTAGCTTGCTTTTAGTTATAGAAATTCCACTGTATGTATTAACTTCCATTTGCAATAAATGAAGCCCTGAATTATGTTTTCAGAGTTTTAAGGAATTGCTATGTTTCTTATTCGGAGCGTATATATTTTGTATATTTAAAAACTGTGGAATAAATCAACTTATATAGTTAGTTATATATGGTTATATATATGTGTGTTCAATGCAGGGCTTCAATATCAATTACACTTACAGCCGCTTTTATCATCTGTCTTACAACAGTCATTAAAGTGTTCAACGTGATGTATCCGGATTGCGGCACGCGCGTCGCATCTTCTTGTTCCTGATTCACCGATGCACTCAGAGCCATTTCAATCCAGTCCAGAAGATAACACAGAGAACCTCGCTGTATAGCAACTCCTATAATTAGAAGCAATCCATGAAATGCCAATAATTTTATTTGGGCCTGGTGGCCGGGAAATTATTACGAGCCATTTTATACCTAATAGCAACTCCGAAGCGAGAAGTCTGCCTTTACAGTCAGCTCCGGATATTGGCAGAATGGCCATTTTGAGGAAATTAGTCACTTGTTGTAAAATGTCTAATCCCAATTGTGGCAGTTTACTCTCGTTGCATAGGGACAGTGGTGGTAAGGACATGACAATTTGCGATGCGGTCTCCAGCACTTCATTGCATAAATTGTTTTCACCTTAAATTAAAATATAGCTGTCAATTATTTTATCTTATTATTATAACCTGATATGTGATATACTAAATTGCATATATAACACAATTGGGTATATTTCTCTTAATTATTTACATCAAGAGTGTTTATATTCAGACAATATATACATTTATATAGACCTTGCTTCCAGTTCTGTCTTAATAGTGCAAACAGTAAACTTAGACCAGTCTTCACACCCATTTCTACTAATGATTCTGTTCCTGTCCTTGACCTTTCATAAGGGACTTTATCCTGCTCATAAACATCATTTGCCTGACATTCCATCTGCTGTTGCATCTATATTCAAAATGCATTTAAAATTAATATATAATATTCATATTTATTTTGTCTCAGGGGCAATATTAAAATGTGCCTTATTTTTGGTGTGGTATTTGCTCCAAACAGCGTGAAATATCCTTTGCAAAACAGCAAGTCTCTGCTGTAGTATTGTTGTAAAAGGAGCATCTGAACTGACTGCTCTGGCCAAAGCCAACTGACTCGTGAGAAGAGCATCCAGATAATTCTCTTGATCCTCCCTCGAAGGGCTGCCATGTTCATAATCCGGTAAACTGGGTCCTTTACAACGCAAAATCTGAGGTTGAGCTATCGAAATCTCCTGTAATGGAACGAATAATTAAGCAATCAATTACAGTGCGCACGCGTGCAATGAAACGGATGCCAACGTAAATGCACTTTTTGTCTTACTTTATTCGCTACTAATCGTTCAAATAATTGTTGAGTGCCTTCTCTGGTTGATATAGTTGCACAATCCTCGAGCGCCCACGCTGAATTTAAGTGCTCCATCCACCTTGTTGTGACAGACGAGACGAAATTTGTTCCCATCGAAACCGACGGTCGTCAGTTTTCACTCCTCACGTGTGTGACGTCCGTACGCGGTGAGAGGTGAAGTTAGAATGACGGCGATTGGTTGATGCGGTGTGCGTGACGTCAAAGCCACGCCTAGAATTCGAACGCCCCTGGTGATGACGCACACAGCCAACTACGGGGCCATCCATAAACTATGTCATTAAAAACCATAATTGAAAATACGCATGATTCAAGGGTTTCATATTTTAATTTCGCAAATAGATTTAAATCTCAAACAATTACATGGATGTAATTACGTAGTTCTCTCGAAGCGAATAATGAAAACGTCGGAATTTTTGCAAACTTGTCAATCACGCATAAAATTGATAATCGTAATAATTAATGCAGAATAATTGCCAGTTGTAATTATATATACCAAAACTGTACATTCTAAAATGGAAACCTCTAATAGTACAATCAAATCTTTATATAATATATAAAAGCACACTACTATCCTATATATGTAGTAATATTACTGCGTGAAGAAAAACAGACTGAAAAATGTGCGCAGCAACGTAATTAATGTATAACCAGTGACCCTTTAAATTCGTTAACTTTTTTAAACAAATCAGTATCACACAAATCACTGCACTGTCAATAAACAAAACAATTTACAACACGTACGTATAATACAAAGTTTTGTAAGCAAACTTTCACGGCCAAACTTAAGTTTCCGATCTATACAATTATATAGGTTTTAAAATCAGATCTGTTCCTGCAGAAAGCAAATTCGGATAAATTACATCATAATGTATATAGCTGAAAAATATATCGCTTTTTCTCTTTATCAAAATAAAAAATAAATGCGAAATATATGAACACCAATCTCATACATGTGCGTACGTGTCACAAAAACATTGTGATAACTTATAATGCTGCCACATACATCTATAAAACATCCAAATGATTTGCAATCTTACATGTAAAAAGTGTCACTACACACAAAACTTTCCAGTTGCGATGCAATGAGTACATGTTACATGTGTTACAGTGTACTTTCAAAACGCGATAAGTGGTCACACGCGTGACCGGATTCTCATAATTCAGCACATAGCAAAATGTAGAAAATGTTTCACGTCATGGGAAAAATGCATATTATGAATAATTATAGAACTGCAAGTGCGAGAAAAACAAACTGACTGACTCTTTTATAGCGTAACGTTGAATGAACGTTGGCAGTCAACTTGCAAACCAGCTGCTGAATCGCGGACAGCGAGTGTAGTAAAATAATCCAGGGTTTTACTAAATATTTATGTTTAAATGGAAATAATTTAATTGAATTCCTTTCATTACTTTAAACTGAATTAATTTGTGTGAACTTTAATTTCAAAATTCCAGTATATTCCCAAGATTTCAATGGTATAAATTAAAATCCAAATGTAATTCCAAAATTCCAGTTCAGTTGACACCCTGTATGACTTCTTAGCCATGATGCAAAAATTCCTAAAATTATTACTTCGGTTGAAGATTTCAGATCGAATGCGACCAATTAAAGCACTGCAAAAGATCATTCAACGTTAATCCCGCAGCTCTTCAACCGACAGTCAACTTCATCAACTTCCCCGCAACGTAGACGCAACGTTGTCCGTTATACCACCACACCGGGCATCGAGTATATAAATTGGAGAATTAATATCTGATTGCCAACTCTTATATATACCAATCACACCAAAAAAAAACGATACGACCGCGCGGACGCGAGTCGCCAAACCGGTTACCCGCGTCCAACGTTGACTTCGCGACTCGAGGTTTTAGTCACAAGTTCATCTGAAGACTTGCACGATGGAGTCGATGACTTTCCTCAAGTACTCCTTCAACGGCTCGTAGTACTCCCTTCTGATGATGACCAGCTCGGGTGTGCGTCGGAGATCGCTCAGCAGTTCCGCGTTAGATTCTAAGAGGAGGAGAACCGAGAAGAGGAGAAAGAGCATTGCGAAGAACAAAGCCGGTAGAAAAAGCCTGGAGAAGCCATCGGCTTTAACAGTCGGTGAAGGTGGTGCCGAACATTGAAATTCCTCCACCGAATTAGCTTGCGGCGCCAGAGCCGCGACACCGCTCACGTCGGTCTGCACCTCCGCCGTGTGAGTTACGTCGGTCGTGTTCATCACCCGGCCACTGTAATCTTCGTGGTATCTGTTCGCTTCCGAGAAGTTGAAGCCGTCGTTGGAGGCCACCGGCGAGTCCGGGTACGGTACGTCGACGCTGGAGGAGAACGACCTGATGGCGTACGGTGTCACGTTCGAGTCCATCCCGGAATCGTTCATCATCATCGAGTCGGCATTGTAGGACATGTACGTTGCCGGAGAGCGGTCCATGCGGTCGGTCATCCTGTCCATACCGGAATCGTTGTCGTGACACCGAGGGTCTTCTTCGTGGAGGATCTCGGATTCAGGCAACGGCGTCGACTGCTTCGGACGTGGGATAGTAACGAAACCTATAATATTCAAAGAAAGGGCATTTTGATATCCGCGCGGCTATTGTGTTGTAGTGGACACGCGCGTAACGAATCCCAATTTTACGCTTCACTTATTGATTTATAATCCAGCCACCTTGTGACACTTCAGCTTAGGTTATTTTTACATTTATCACATGCAGGTGTAATTCGTAACCAAAGTTATTAACACTTAAAAGTTTGGTTGGTTAATTATAAATTAGGAGGTTCGTTGTAATTCGTTTCGTCCGATGTCCACCGTATTGTATCCCTTGCACCAATCAATTTGTCAAAATTTGAGAGATTGATCGATGTACATACCAGTGTCCCCATCTTGAGAACAGGATAAGCTGTTAGGTAAAGTGTTAAACCTCTGTCTAAACGAAAGGGTCCTTATCCTGCAGAACTCCGGTGGGTCGCGCACGATCGCGTTACTCTCCTCTCCGCCTTCCTTTTCAGCACGTCCACTGTAACCCAAATTTTATAAATCCATAAATCGTCCAAATTCACCAACCAATATTACACTTACGTGAAAAACAATCTTTGCTCAACAGCACACCGCCAAAGATGTTTGCAAGCCGCCGTCGAAGGACACTTGAATCCGATCGTGTGCTTTTTCTGGTTATTTCCAAGATAAAAATATGTTAAATTTACCAACAACTAAAAACAATATGCAGTGTAATTTGCAGTATCATTCATTCATTCATTTCTAATGTTTAAATTACAACACATCTCACCTTCGTTCTAGAATCCTTTAAAAAGCGGCAAAACCAACACGCAAATATTAAAAAATAAATTCCTCCACTGTACCTAATAATATTAAACTAACCTCATTGAATATCAAATGAATTATGAACATCTTTCCCTCGTAATTCAACTTCTGAACATCCTGCCTGCAAACATTCACCGAACGATGAGCGCGAACCGCTTCCGCGTCAAAATACGCAAGTACACTAAATTACCATTTAAAATGGTGAGTCTTCCTACTTCCTTGGAAAGTTAGGATTCCAACATGGTTAACTCCTAAATACAACTGAGTTCCTTTTTGGTCCTGAAAGAAAGGGCGGCGAGTTTAGTACGGCCGCGCGCGCGCCGCGGCCGCCAACTTCAATTCCACTTTTCAGATTATTGCAATATATTGAGTGAACAAAATGCAAATAACGACCAAAACTAACTTTTACTGGGTGAGGGTCCACCCCATACGTATCCAAAAGGCAAGCTTTACGTAGGAAATTCATTTCTGCCGAAGCGGGCACTTGACCCCTACGTTAACAATAGACACACAGAAATGGCGTAACATGCCATTCAGGGATGCAAAACACTACATGGCACCAATATATATAAAGTCATTCCGTAAATTATAACTACTAAATCTCACTAATCTAACTACACTATTGTACTAGGTGTATACTGTCTGCTGCGAATATCTTCAATCGGTTGTATACGGACCTGAGTTGCGTCTGATGGATCTCGGCTATTTTCTCCTCGGTCCTCGTAGTCTGTTTCAGCAGTAGTTTGAACTCGGAAATGTAATTTCCCACGTGTTCATCAGGGTCGTAATCTCCCAGCTCAGCTGTAACATGACAGTAAATTGCATATATAGGTACTACGCAGCAGTGGCCGGACGTGTCCTAGCTGTCAAATATCATTTCGGCGGTGTAAAATTATTTCAAAAAGGAAAGGAAAAAATGTGAAACACATTGGCATTTTGCCCGTTCAAAATGTTATGTGCTGCCCTTTTAGGACCATATTTGACATTATGAATTTCATACAGTGGGAATGTGATATACAGACAGATAAACAAGCCAATGATGAAGTACATTGTGCGCATTTAAAGTTGTTTCACAATGAACAAATTTGGTGAAAGGACAATAAATTATAACATTCATTCACTCTTGATTATAACAATGAGCTGTATTGATTATAATGACCACAGTAAAATTGTCAGAACAATCAGGAATAAAAGGACCTTATTCTATGTTCTAATGTATAAAATGGCTTTATGATTTTCTGGAATCTAAGCAGTTTGCAAAATCAAATGAACTGATTTTCTTTTATTTAATTACATTCTATTTTATTTTCTTTTATTTAACTCAATTATATTGTATTTTCTTTCATTTAATTCAAATCCATTGTATTTTCTTTTATTTAATTCAAATATATTGTGCAGTAAAACCTGTCTATATGGTGGAATCTCATGGAACCGGATAAAAGCTTTTCCAGCATTGAAAGGTTTTATAAAAACATTTATCATGCAGTCTATGGTCCCAAAAAATTCAAACTTTAAACCACAGACAGGTTTCCACCATAGGCAGGTTTCCACCATATAGACAGGTTTTACTGTAGTATTTCCTTTTATTTAATTCTATATATCTAATGTATTTTCTTTTATTTAATTCCAGCCTATTGTATTTTCTTTTATTTAATATTGGGTTTAAATAAATAATGCAAAAATCAGATGAAACACAATCTATACTGTGTGTTATCAATTTAATCGAAGATGCAAGTGTTTGAATTAAGAAATTGACCATTTTGCGCATGTGCAGTCCGCAAACAATCCGCCGACTTCTTCCTAGTTACGTGCCACGGTCCCTGGAGTCATTTCAGACTCTGGAATCGACAGCCATTTAAACAGCCATTGTCTTTCGCAATTGGAACTACATCTCTTTTTTGTTGCTCTACACGGCTCACACCAAAAGGTAAAGTCGGTGGATTGACTTCGCAATGCACGATATAACACGTAAACAGGATTTAAACCTTACTAATATCCCATTGTTTCACCCTTGTAATTATAATACTAATACTAATAATACACCTGTACTTACATTGTATAATGTATGATGCGAGAAGTGCCGCGTCACTCTGCGAGCAATACAAACGTCCGTGAAGTAAATCTCTCCGAAGCTGCAAGAATATTTGGTACCTGGAATTCCCGACAACGAAATATATGTTATACATTGTTATTGTAAGGCATGAAATACTTCTATTATTAGAAAGGTTTGGGCATGACAAAAAATAATACCTGGTTATCTCCTCCCTTAATCGATGAGGGTCCGGCGGGTAAAATTTGACGCGGAAGCAGAAAATTATCGGTTCCATACCTGGAAAATAAAAATTACATATATATAGATGGATAAATAATATATTTGCAATTATAAATTTAAAATAACAATGAAAACTTACCTTTGACTTGTTTCAAGACTGACCTTGCTGGATCTAACCAATGCTAACAAACAAAAACAATAAATTGCACACGGTGACAAACATAATTTTGTATGTACATACTATGAATTATAGCAGCTTATTTTCCCAACAATCAACAAAAAATATAGTGGTATTTACTTACTCTTTGCTTGCTGCTGTCCACATACCGTAAACCAAAATACTCTTTTTCAACCAAATTCAGCTGACTGCATGCGTAATCCTGAAGGTGATGTCCTTTCTGATCCTTCTATAAACAGATAAAAACAAACAATATGTTGCAATATATTAATAACTTTGTTGAAATTGTTTTCTAAAATTGGTCGGGTCATTATATTACTACTAATAATTTCGCTGTAATTTACTGCATGGGATGATTTCATTATTGATTTGTCTAGTGCCGAGTACTGCATGGAGGTCAAATTGCCATAAACTATATTGGCCCACGTCCGAAACACAGGATATTATTACATTTACTTTATATGTATAGCTAGAGAGAGTGAGAGAGAGATGGCCCCCCTCAATTGGATTTTATTGACAATGTACTGTACAAGATATTGGGTTATATTGGCTATGTGTACAACACCCACATTATTAGGCTTATTTACCTCCAGGATATGAGACAGTATAAAATATAAGGACAACACTAAAATTCCCAATCGGTGCAGAAAACTCAAATACATTCCCTATCTGATGCAGTGAAACAAAGAAAATGACCGGAAAAGGTGTTTACATAGGTATAATATAGATTGAAGCAAAGTGAAATAATATAAAACTTTGATTTCACAAACAAAGAAACTTCAGACCAAAAAATGTAAAACTTTCATTCCTTCCATATAATCCTTGCAATTAGTGAATTGCATACTTTGACGTCATCTTGGAGAACTTTATAACGATGAAAGAAACAGGAAAATCGATGTGAAGAAACAAAATTAAATTGTCTAGACAACAAAATATTTTGCATTATTAAATGCAAATTACTAAATGCAAAAAATTCAAACCATAAGTCTTTTAAATTACATTGACCAGAACTATCTAAAAAAATACAAATTTTAAATAAACATTCCTAAATTTATAATGTTCAGAAAAACATAAAGAATCTGTAATATAATTGGCTAACTTTTAAAATGTATGGAATATTATATAGTATTTATAATTTTTAGTAACTATTTTAGTAACTTTGTTGGAAAAATATGACCATCATTGCATTTTTATTTATAAACTTTTACATAATTTACAAACTTAAATATATTTATTACCAATCACCCAAATGTATCATAAATGAAAAAATACATTTCATTGAGTGCTAAATAAATTATTGTTGTAATTACATTAGGTTCAATTAATTTTTTTTCCTGGGTGAGGTATACCTAAAAAGATTTTCATCACCAGATGGTCCTGAAAGAGTACCTATAGGTAGTGAGTTTGCTAAAAACCCTTCCGGTCTTCCCTTGAATGAAATGAGGCTTGCTGTATAATGATATGATAACCCAAGTGATAACAATCATCACTTGTTTAAACAACGCAGACAACAAACAAAAAACGATCCAACCTTGGAATAATTATATAAATACATATCATTATACTACGTATACAAACGCACAATGCAAAATTATCACAATTATTCCCATTATATTCTGCAAAGAAATATACAACCAACAATCAATGCATGACAACAATCAACAAAATGACACGAAATTTAGATAAAAAAAAATTAAAATCTGCAAAATCCACCATGAAAAAAAGTCACGCAACATACGACTATACACCACGCCTCCACCGGCTTCGTTCCGCCAATCAAGACGCGACATTCGAATCTCGCGCGTGACAACAGCCAATTACATCGCGTTTGCGCTTGGTTTATGTTGCGAGACTTTTTCAACATCACGAAATCGTGAAAAAATATTAAAATTTGACAAATATTGTGCAATTTTACACATTAAAATGAGCACAGCAACGAATCAAAAGGTTATTAGCATACGGGAAAACTAAACTATGTAGCGAATTTCCGAATTTATCGAAATCATCGGTTTCGGCACAGAACGTAAAAGCGAAACGGCGTAAATCGGAGTTGCGTATCTCGAGCACAAGGCTTAGAATCGCTACCGATCAATACGTAATTATTCACGGAAAACAAACGCGTTGCACGGGATTATAACTGTGCAAATAGGCGTACAGGTAACGAATGCAGAAACTGAAGCGTTTGTTTCATTCCCGATTTTATTTCGGGTTTTTTATCGGGTTAATTTTGAATTGAATTGCGTATAAAAATAGGCCTACCTGAATTTCACATTGCAGTACTTCGTTGTCATCCAGAAGCCGGATTGTGCACTTGTAATCGACGCTGACATTATTTTTACTACGAAATTTCAACATAATGCTTGTTGTGCTGCTAGCACGGTTATTTTACTCCATCAAACCGCCGGCACGCTCCGTTTCAATATGACACTGTCGATTTCATTCCGAATATGGCGTCAAAAACGACGGCAAGAAATGCCGATGCGAGCGCCATCTACCGCCAACTCCAGCAACTAAAATAAAATTTCCCTTTTGCAAGGTTTTCTGTTAGGGGCGGTCCATCACACATTTTTCAATGCATTTGACCCCCTCCCCTCCCCCCATGTCACACCTATGTCACAATGTACCTACCCCCCCCCCCCTTGTGTCTGTAATACACAGGATTAAAGTCCATTTTTCTGTGTCCTATGCAGTGCAGTTTCCCTGCATTACCTTCATCAATATGACATGCAGTGAAAACCACATGCAGGGAAGCTGCTACTAGGCTTGCACTGGATAGGGATAAATGCAAATAAATTCACAGTGTAACACAGAAATTACAAAACATGATTCATTAGACTAATTTTATGGTCCCCTACAACTTTCAAATTGGAACTAGGGTCCTAACTGCTACGGTTCAATAGATAAAATTTAAATACCCTTGATGATGATGTCATAGGTCACGTGCGATATGATATTCGGATTCCACACATATATTACTTCCTATTCCATAAACAAACAGGGGCATTTTGCACCTCACCGTTTCATAAATAATAGCATGGAACTATACTTTTGCCTCACCCTGTATATACAGTATACAGTATATATCGACAATGCCTGTGAGCATATATACTCAGCTCTAGTAGAGAAACACTTGCCAAGTTTTCAATAGGATAGAAAACAATGGTCCAATTTGGGCAAATTACTTTGGGACAATGCTCCCAGCATGCAACCTTGTCGATTTGAGATTTTCACTGGAAATTATCACAAAATGAACATAATTCATGCTGAGAGAGTTAGTTGAAGTGCAAAGACGGATCCGCCTAAAGGCTTTTCCAGTTAATAAGAAACGGAAGAAAGAACTCAACTTTTTCCCCCCTCTCTTCTTCCTTTTTATTTCAAAAATCCAGAAAAGAAATGAAGGAAAAGAAAGAGTTTAGAGGCAATTTGCATCGTCATTCGTCTCTATACTACAGTATATGTATGTATGTATGTATAAGAACGGTGAATGGCCTGCCACCTTTCTTCCCAACAAACAAATGATAACCGTGGCCGCCATATTGTCACCAATGAGCTATATACCACGAAGTATATAGCTCATTGTTGTCACGACGTTTCCCTTTATCCGAATCCACTCAACAGGCCAATCTGTTTATCCGTACACTTATATTCTTATTCGTTCCCATAAAAAGGGGCTCTTCCCAAAATTACGTAGGCCTAAACTTTTCCAAAAACTTAGTAGTATTCATCAGGAATGTGATTTTTCTCTAGCTCATTTTCGTGTAAATTGTAGTTGAATATATTTTTATTAGGTACTATAGTTGCAGACAACTTTCAGAGAAGTACTTAAACTTTTTTAATTTTTAGAGAAGGTTTATATACAGTTAATGTACGAGTTTATTTTTTAATTACACAAGTTTTCCGAGAAGTTGTAAATGTTCCATAGTAATTTTAAAAACTTCAGATAAGTAAAGTAATCTTTTTTGCAGAAGTATAAATTTTCGGACAGAAATTGTATAGGTACACGTATTACATAATTATATAAATCATACGGAAATGGGAATCAAATGACACATATTTTTAAAATGATATGGTCCAAACCTATATGATTATTTAATAGATGTTATGGGTTAATTAGCGTATATGGACATCACGTACTTAATGGATTATCCCTTAATGAAAGATAAACAATAAAACGAGTCGTTCATTAATCTTATTTCATGGTGGGGACGTTGTCCCCAAAAACAATTACCGCAAATTTCATTTTCGTTGGCCTGCCATACCACCTTCCCATTTCGTTGAATTTTCTACTAAAAACTCATTGAACAATGAACTCAGTCTGTAGCAAACAATATAAATGGGGCACTTTATGTATAAAAATATACTTAAATTATGTTTTTTTCCTTACCGTTGCACACAACGCCGTCCATAATAATAGACAACAATAGTTCTTCAGTTTACCTGTAAAAGACAGAGAAAAAAATTATTCTTTTCACATCAGTAATCGTTAACAAACAAGTAAACACTCAGGTTTTGTTTTTATTTAATACATATTTTAAAACTAGCATTGAAATAATAAAAACAATGTTTCAAAGCTGGAAAAATATCACGCTCAAGAGACGAAAAGAAGTTGAAAAACTGGAATTTTTCTGCTTTTATGGTTGGCCAGGCTCTCCATAGGTCACGTTTCGCAATATAACAGGATTAGTGGAGGCCGTTGCAGAAGTGAAAAAAAAATACACGGTAGTCTTTAAAATTATTTTTTGTTAATAGAACAGTATTTAAGAAAATGGCTCAATTGTTTCACATGCCTTCTGATTTTCCCTTCTTTCCATGCGTCGCAATCGGTTCACGTATAATTATAATATTAAAAAAAACATAGAAAATAGGACAAATTTGCATACATATCTCAAATCTCATAATCAAAATACAAAAACGGTAAACACCTTTTGGGAAAAACGCGCCCACTCAATTGTAGGCTTATTTGCAATTTAAAATTTGCCAACTTTCACACTCTATGTACTTAATTACATGGCAGCAATATAGCTGTAGGCATTTTAGTTTATTTTTTCCATAGTAAAAAAAAGACGTTTTGCTAACATAGGCCTATATTGAATTCTTATTAAAAAATAAGGAAATCATTTATTTCACAAATTTTTGCCCCGCCCCTCCCCCCCCCCCAAAAAAAAATAATTTGAATATAGTTGACATTGCGGTACATGCGCCCTCTGGTGGCTATATATACTGTCAACGTGTTCAGTGCTGTGTTTGTGCACGGTTTGTGCTTAGGTTTGTGTTTGCACACATGAATTCTATATAAACTATATTACAAAATATGCAATAAAGCGACCTAATATTGAAACAAACTCTTGATATCACCGAAGTTGCATTTTCGAAAACCGCCTTGTGTTTTTAAAGAACATCTGCCATTAGAATTTAAAAAACCATTATTATTAGTATATTCGTCCGTTAATAACAAATTTGAACTACCGGATTAACATTTACAACATGAGTTTCGTTTCTTTCGCTCAACCCAGTAAAATACGAGTTCACGGCCGTTATAAATAAATGGAACGTTTTTGAAAACTGTCTCCGCCCACGTCGTCGAATGGAATGAAAGGTGTGGGCGGGGCGAGCGCACGACCGCATGATTGGCCGTCACATTTCTAGCCTCTACGCACAAGGTTCGAAGCGGTTGATTTTCGAACGAAATTCCAAAATGTAGTGGGGACGCCTACTTTTTCCTCTTTTCCACCGCCTCCGTGCAAGATGTCAGTGGCATTTCACCATTTCCTCATTCCCTAATTCATTTCCCCGTCTGTCTTATCAATTTTTTCCACTTAATAACCCGGTCGTACGAAACCGAGCATGTCGTATTTCCGATTTCTGACAGATATTTCATATTAATATTCTAGATTCCGCTGTGTTTGGAACAACGGCAAAGTAAAACAAATTTCAACATGCACATGACACCGTTTTTGAAGTTTGTGGGTGGAACAATTCCACAAGGTGACTGCATTGTGTCAAAAGAAACTTCGAACATAAAATGAAATGTGAACTTATTAATACTTCTAAAAGGGCCACTTGGTGGCGTCATTGTCTATTTCCCTTGCTACATCACGCATTAAAATTTGAAGATATACATTTGGTGTCATTTATTGTTTTACCTGTCTCTAATTAGTCTAATTAACCCAATTTATAATCCATTTGAAACTTTATATTGAGTGGTCTTTCCCGCCATTACACCAGTCAGGCACCTATGAATTAATACCGAATCTCATTTTCCGTGATTTTCTAGTCTTAAAATAAAAGGTTATATGGTTAAATTGTCGCCGATTTTAGGATTTAGTATTTTCGAAAATAACATTTATCAAACACATAAGATACATTTATCAGTTTCAAGTAGCAAAATATCATTAACACACATACTACACAAGAAACTGGGTTTTGATGGGTTGACTGTACACACTGGGAATAAAGATTTCACAGTCTGTCTACCAATATTATACAGAACACAAATTCTTGTGCATGCATTTCGAAATAACTTGACCTTTTTACTTCTTATATAGCCTATTCTTTCCTCAAAATTATATACGAACTTCAGTTCCATATGCCATTTTCCACCTTTTTGTTTTGACCAATTTATCAATAATGGACGTTTATAGGTTACCGTTGATTGTAAAATCTGAACAAGGACTTGCTCTGAACTAACCTTCAAATGAACTTACACGTGACGTCATACATTTAGGGTATACCACACAAAAATCAGCTCACAAAAAACATGCATGGACTGGCATAATGGCGGCCAGTCATTTGTTTGCCAATGCCAACGCTAGAGGGCGCAATTGTCAATGCTGTTGAATCTATTATATAGAATATTGGCGCTGACAGAGATAAACGGTTAATTATTAAACAGTTAATTAAAATTGTCACCCACGTAATATGGGGAGGTATATATTCATAACATGGAATTTGACAAGTGCTTGCTATTATTTTTTCCCCTATCCGGCTTTAGAAGGTCGAAGCTAGAGTTTTAAAAATAATAAATAATTCTGTCAACGTCATGCGATTGGGCGTGGAAATATTGGACAATTAAACCACAAGGTTTTGACAGGAGGCACATTTAACGCTTTTATCAAAACTTCTATCGAGACAAGTGACCATGTTTTTTTTCTTAACCAGAAATTTTCCAATCGCTTCTATAACGTATGTATAATGGCGACTGGTTTTTCTTCGATATCGGTGCAAGAAAAACCTGATGTCGACCTCGTGTGGGCGACCCGTTATTAAAACACTATATCATAACCGGTAATTCGGTTTATTTACCCGTAAAACCAACACGTGACAAGTTTACGGGACACGGGCGAACTTATGATTAGGCCTAGTTTCGAACGCCAGACGAAGACCAAATTTTTAGGCCTACTTTCGAACGCGCAAAACAAAATGGCCGCCGCCATTTTGCACGTTTCGGCGAAGGCAACGGGTTTGGTTTGCCTTCGCCAACTCCCGTTTGGCCTACTTCAATGCACCTACTCCTTGACGAAAACAAAAAGCGGTGGTTTGATCGTGGGCCGATATAACATATAGAAGGCGTTTGCGTTTCTCGTTCAAGCCGCTAGACCATTTGGAATATTAATCGAACGCGTGGGCGGCCATCTTTCTTTTTCTTCTCCTAAATTCCCTCCTAACTCGTTGAACGGTCAATAATTGTGACCGGGCCTCGAAAGGACACGAACAACGGCGCCGAAAACCAAGGATATCTGACATGTTTCTTGTATTTTTTTCTATTGCCAATCGCATGTAGGCCACGAAATGGAGCGCATTCGCCATTGTACTATACGTTTCAAGTTGGCCAACAAAATGGCCGCCGGCTAAAATAACACGTTTATCCATTCTTAAAACAGACGTCCAAATTATGTATATCTGCGATCTCGAGTAACAAAACCCTCTATAAACTCAACTTTCATCTGTTTTAATCTCAATCCTGAGGCTACAATAGTTTCTATCATAATAATGAGCAATATGCAACTTTTCCACAACACTGCATCCTCATATTCTCTCAAGTTTGTTTTCCTTGAGTAATAACTCTTGGTAATAACAAATGTTTAGTGATTGTTATTTGCAACTCCATGCACGTGACAAACTCCCTATAAATAGTTTACACCTGAGCAATTGTATAATTTCCATTTTCTGCTGACTTGTCTTTATTTTTCTTGTTTTATCCTAATTTTTCTCTTACTTTTCCAAGAATTTCTCTGCTCAGGTTATGACCAAGATCTTTTCTCGCAAAAAGCATTTTTGGCATGCAAATGTCAACTATATAATGACGTTTCAATACAAAGAATTAACTGGGATTGGGATCCGCATTCCAATATCCCACACAAAATCCATATATGTACCTATATTTTTAAAAAATAATCCAAATGGTAAGATGATATTTAAATACATGCAGCTTAATTTATATATTACTGTATTTCGATTGATATATCATTAATAAGAATAAAAACTTGCGATAAAAAGCTACAAAGCGACGAAAGTTCAATCAATATTTCCAAGCACAAATAATTTATATTTCCAGTTTGACAGGTTATAACTGATTTCAGAAATATGAGTCGCATTTTAAATAGCACATGTATCTCAAATTTAGCTGTGTTACGGTATATAAAATATTTCAAGCAGGTGTTGCTAGATTTCTGCGCAAATAAAACTTGTTCAACCGCATGGCACATTTGTGCACATTATTTTTTACATGTTTTTAACCTTACATGCAGCAATCAATATCTGTAGAATTTCTATTTTCCTCCTTGAAAATTAGGACACTGCCAAAATGTCACTCCACCACCAGTGATTAAAAACTCAATACTACCTAAATCTATTATCCAGTCCTAATTATGGTATCGAAAGTTTTATCAGCAATAACAGTTTTTTAACTATAGCAATGTTGCCGGATTTAGTATATTCGTTGAAAATGTATCCATTCTGTCAAGATAATTTTTGAAAACTTGATAGAAAAAATCAGAAATCCATTCCGAATATTAACGCAACTAATACTAAAAATATATAATTCTTATTAATTGTGATTAAAAGCTATGAAACAGACAAGAATAATAATCGAAATCACTTGTTAAAAACAGGATTGAGTTCAATGGTGTAAATAAAGCTCTTTTTAAAATACAGCAACTGTACAAATGAATTCTGAATAAATTAAGACCTCAATTTAATAAATTAAGTGTTGCATATGTAAATTTAAACGTCGATCACTCTTTCCTATATATAAATCACATCAAGGTTTAGCATGCTTGCTCTAATAACTTTAATAACTACCTGAAAATTAACTATAAAAAATTAGGTCTATACGATTTATCATGTTATAAATATGAATTATAATTCAAGTCATTTCAAACACATCTCACGTTGCTCATCCATTACATGTTCCTACTTTATGTACGAACAAGGGAAGTTGAAGGCCGAAGGCTGGAGCGCCAAGGGCCAAACAACCACCTCACAAGATGGCGGATCGATAAGAAACCTAACCAACTCCTTTCCCTCTTTTTCTCTCCAGCCAGGTTAATCTTCAATTCCAGACATTGCATTATACATTTCAAAAATGGCAAAGACAGATATCAATAAGAATTATGGACTGTCTTTTGTGACAAAAGTTGACAAGAATGGTTTCTTTTTACGGCAACAGGGGGCGTATCCGGTGTTAAGTTTTAAAGGAAGCCAGTGCATCCGTTTTGCCTGCAGAAAATAGTGTTTCTTTTGTATAGTATATAATTTCACCTGTTTACCCCTAGAAGAGTGAATTATTTAAACTTATGGAATCCAAGATGGTTAACAGTTGCGGATGTAGGCTTATCAAAATCATATGTGGGAGTTCGACGACGTGTAACGGTACTTTCCTGCCTACTGCATGCATGCAATCAAACCCACACAAAAACCTCATTCTTATCCCCTAAAGGAGCAAAAATTCCGTAAATTCAATATTCACACCTTTCCTACTCCAATCTATTCCCAATATGCAAGTATTTTTTCTACAATCTTTGTATACATGCTAATTATAGCCATTACAACTTCGACCCACACATTGCAAACACGTCAAACCTCCATTTTGGAAACACTACTGTAAATTCAACCAGGAAATTATTTTAAACATTATTTCAAACCAACTTTAAAATTTCCAAACTACAATACCATAAGCGTATATGGACCTTAATTAGCCAATCCGTGCAGCACAAACATCTAATATCTCTTCAATAACAAATAATCAATTAATATCATAATTGCATATAAAATAGTACCCAATGCCCACACCTTAGAAACACCTTCAAAACTCCCAAATTTAATCACACCCCTTGGTATTAAAATAAAGGTGCAAGTTTTAGAACAATTGAAAATGTCACCGTTAAGTAACCTAGAACTTAGCCTAACTTAATAATTACTTAAAAGATAGTTATTCTATACTGTATAACAAGACCTGAGTTATTTATGCAACACTTTACAATGCAATATAGTGGACAACACTTATGTCCACATGCACTTACCCATCATGATCCGTCATGCGATTCATGTCCGTGCAGCACTCATGTATAAAAGTGTCCCTGGATCTTTGATTTTAAGTAGGGAGCGATTAGGGCACAAGTGCAATAATAGTGAGTAAAAAGAGTCTCCTTTGGAATATGATGATGTTCGTATTTCTTAGTGGTGTGTTGTTGGGAACACTGACACTGACACTTTTTTGAAGAACACACACTCACTCACACTCCTCAGGACCTCTTGCAGTTGCTCACTGTTCAGCTCACTCACCTGTGCGAGTAGTGCAAACCAACTACGACCCGCCCACTTTCCACATATTACACTTTCTTACGAACACCTTGTGTCACGTGCTACTCGAACGCGGCGTTTCATTGGCTGCTCCATCCTCTCCTTGTATGTCGATGCCAAGTCTTTCCACCTGAACATGGAGGCGGACACGAATGGCAGGAAAACACAGAAAAAACCTCTATTCTCTTTAAGAGGAAAGAAGAAAAAAAGTTGGAAGGGAAAAAGAGGAAAGAAAATGGCAGGTAGCGGGGTGCAGCGAGGCGAGATGCTCACCTGGTGACGTCACAGACAACAACCAAGACACTTAAAACATGAAGGGGATGCTTCCAAGCGGACAATTTATTACATACCCAGAAAAAACATAATACTACAATAGAAATAAAATCATCGTCCCCATAAGAACAGCTCGATGCCTACTAACTTATTATGTCATCTGTAACTTTGACAAATGCTTTTGTAAGTCGGTCTGTGCACTGAGCCAATAGGTGGCCAAGGTCGGATAACCTTCTTAACTTCTTGAGAGAAAAAAATATTTTCCAAGGGTTTCAGGACTTGACAAAAAATGTATATTGTGGAATGCAGCTAAGTTTTCAAGTATCGAATTTCTTCCTTACATTTCTACGACTATAATATAACAGTATTTATTGTAACAACAAATTTATTTTAGGTCTATTGACGTTCAGGTTAAATATATCATAATCACTGCAGCGCACTAACCCCCCTCCCCCTCCCACAATTCAGTTTTTTTAACATTCAAGGAATGCTTTTACTTTTCGCAGTGTATGTGGGGTGTATTCCAACTAAAATGGTGAAAATAACAGCTTCTTGTAAGATTCTCAAAAAAATCATTTTAAAAAATACATAAGATTGAATGAATGTCTTTGTTGAAACGTGCTTTTTCCTTCAAGTTTTAATTGCAATCTTATAGATAGAAATTAAGAAAAACACAAAAACACACAGTAGGTGGCGTTGTACTGCGCTACAAATTTTAGACGATGTTTTAAAAACTGTACATCAAAGGAAAATGCACAATACAGTGAATTTGTTTGTTATAGCTTTTTCGCATTCCATTCCCTGTTATACAATCAACTTTCCACGATGTTAACAATAAACAATGCAAGCCAATCGATTCCAACTAAGATATCATTGACAGGGCCCGTATGCAAATTATTAATGAATGTGGGAGGAGCTATCTAGTTAAAGTGAAAGGAGATGGCGTAATGCACGTGTATTGAAATGTTTTAAGGAGGCGGTGGTTGCAAATCTGGTCACCACTTCCTTATCCCGTTTAGGTGAACAACCGAAGCCTCAAGGTGTACATTATATGGAAGAGGCAGAATGAGAAGGAGATGAAGAAGACTTGCCGCAGGAGAGTGTAGTTGACAGGAAGGGCGTGGCCAGGTCATCGTCAAATCTCAACTTGGACCAACACACAGAAAACCAAAAAAACAATCCTCGCAATTGTTTGCCTATGCAAACTCAATTTTTACAACAGGAACCCTGTTATGTGTGCACAAAGACAAAACACTATTCAACATTTGAATTTGCATTTTTTAACAGATACACATAGTCAACGGCGAAAGTGATTTTAATTCAATAAAATAACAATATAACCACAGATAAATTTCCACAGCGCCGTCTGCTGGCTGAAGTGAACAACACTTGATAACGGAACCTTGTGGACTGATATACAATTTAAAAATCTCATTGGTATCTATTGCAACCTTGTATTGAAAGTTAAGTTTAACAAAAAAAATTAGAAAATAATCAATTCAAATCAGAAATTCGGAAAACAGTAGGTGTATAGGGTGTAGGCCAAGGTTTACAGAAATCTAAAGATCTTGGGTGTAGGTAGGCAAACTTGTATTTTTAAAAATGCACAAATTTAAGAATGAATCATACAATTAAACTAAAAAATATCTGATTTTGAAATTGCAGTGAGTAAAATATTAAAATGCTGAAGCAAATGGAAAAATCTGACAATTAATGTTGAAAACTGCATGTCTAAATATCACTGAGAAATTTAACTAAATATGAAAACTCTCACAATAAATTATTTAAAAACTCTCTCAAAAATCCAAAACTTCACTGTATCCACACATGCACTCTGGGAAAAGTCAACAAAACACCAGCTAAAGTAAAAAACTTCCTGTACGTTGTAAAAATGCACTTATACAAGAAACTACCTTGTAAGAAAATCAAACACTAATGTGTTTTTCACTTGCGACACCAGGTGGCACACCGAAACAACTATGTTGCTAGCTGTATTATCATTCTCCATTCATAACCTGATGCTAACATAAAACCTGAAAACTTATCAGTTAACAGAACCTGAAACCCTGTGAATCCGGAAATTCAGAAACTTGTTTACAGGTGGTGCAACTTTTGCACATGGTAATAAATCTGTCACAGATGCTAGTCAATGCCTAGCAATTCTACTAGCTAAAAATCCTAAAATATATTTCCACATTTATATAAAATAATTGGGCATAAATGTAGTGTACCAATTTAGTTACATCATTTGCATTTTATTTTTCACCTGTAGTGCAAGAGGTTAGGATCTGATGCAGCGCCCCTCGTGGTGGAGTTTTGCATTAACCAGGTAACTGGGGAAAGAACGGTGTTGCTGTGAAACTTTCTCATTATTCGCTATATAAAAATCAAACTGATCCCCCAAGAAAAATACTTATATATATATCACTAAAAAAGTACGTTTGAGATCAGAGAAACGCCGATGTTCCCTACAAGACCTTGAAGGAAATTTTCTCTAAGAACCGTGAAAATTTTAATGGCGGTTCAACGTTCGTCACAAAAACAGCAACCAGTGTGTCCCGTGGGAGAACCCGTTGCACTCCAAATCCTTCAACATCGTCCCACTCCAAATAACAACTGATCCTGCACCATACGAAATAAAAAAATATTAACCCCTCCCCTAACTTCGGCAAATCTCAAACGCCCGGATGTGATCCATTATCATGCGCACTTTATAATATGCAGATATGAAATTAGAAAGATAGTGAAAAAGTCTCCAGTATTGCACTTTATATCCAGACCTTTATCTTTTTAGCAACTCCGAAACTGATCACACACACAATGAGGGTTCGAATCTAAATTTCTCTCACACACTTCGCAGTCGCACCGTAAACAAAATGGCGATTCTCGTTCTCAAATGAACAATAACAGTGATATAAAAAACTAGTCAACGACAATGGCGAGAAGCGCAAGGCCGTGACGTCAACATATATCTGGTCAGTGACCTCTTTCGGATGGATACTGGGCAGCGGAAATACGAGGAAATACGAGGGGTCAAACGCGAAGGGGTCGAGGATCGATGATGAAGAACGAGCGTTTTGGCGCGCTTTTCAAAAACGTTCGAATCGGACCATGTGGGAAAGCGCCGCCTGGCGGAGAGCGCACGCAGTTGAGCAATCGAATCCAGCGAAACTTTAATAAGGGAAAGTCGTTGAACCGCGACGATTTTCGTGCAATTTTCGGATCACGGCCAACGAACCACGGGGTTAGTGATGCGCCAGAGGGCCTTCCTTCTTCAATTTCTTACAAACATTCGTCCTCCTGCTTTCCAATTCAATCCCACCATTTTTCAGTGCACTTTTTCGCACAGCTGAAAGCCCACAATTAAATGCCTATCTCGATCGTTCACCAAATCTAAAACCTTTTCTTCATACTCTCCTACACACGTGAAAGTTAAAAAGCTCACTAGAGCGAGAATTGCCAACGAATGATAATAACACACATGTAAAGTACTTTTTTGGGGGGAACATGCGACAAGAACAGACAAAAATGCTCACCGTCATTGCAAGCTGTGCAATCCTTCGAAGCAGACAAAAATGTGCAATGAAATGAATGAAAAATGGGTGTTGAGTGTCTTTTGTCTCGGTCAAGGACAACGATTTCCATTATGACCTTCGCCCTCACCTGGGAGGTCCAACACTTGAAAATTATTACACAAAACTGGCCCCATTCCGCGCAATCAAACCAGTGAGCCAAACGAGTCATTATATCAACAATAAAGTTTTAATAGTACATATATCCACCATGTTTACACCACTGTTTACATTGACAATTATGACAAATCTACATATTTATACGTACATGATAACACAAAATAAATCCTATACAAGACACTGAAAAATACTAATCCATATGACCCGGGAGAAAAAGTCTTTACACAATTGTGCACAGTGAACACACACGATTGTGTACGAATTGTCCACCAATTTCGTAGTTTTGTGCCCAAATTCATGCTCTGTTCCAGGGTGAATTTTACCCCTTCAGCACATCTGTGCACCAATTTTGCACAAGTAAGTGTGCACAATTCGTTTGGGCACAAAATATCACTGTTTTCTTGGATTTTATTTTACAAAATCAAATTTTGTGCGCAATTGTGCACAAACTTTTCTCCTGGGGACGAATTAACGTGCAACAATGGGCAAATGCAATCACAAAATATTACTAGTGTTTTCTGGGAGGAACCACTGAACCCCACAAGAGGTTTGTCATCATCTACATAGAAAAACACTTTTTCGCTTCATGCAAAACATTGAAAGGCATTATAGTGTTAAAACAAATGCCGCTTTGTGGTTATTTCAAATGACGCAAATGCTAAAAGCCTGTTGCAAATTCTTTCCTGAAAGGTGGGTATCAAGTTATGGCAGCATCTAAATTACACCAAACGTGGTTTCCCTTTCGCACACACACACACCAATCATTCATTATATACCAGCGGAGCAACTTTTACAGACAGCTCGATGATGTGTGGGTGGTTGCGGTTCAGCGGTCGCGAACCCGAACCCGAAGGTTAATGCCTCGCCAGGTATCCGAAACAGATGAAGATGAGCACCCATCTAGTAGTAGTTTTTCGCAATGTCCAGCAGACTCGAACCCTCTTGTTCCAGCTTACCCCCAGCAAGGAACTCCTGGGAAAGTTCCCTCCACGTGATGGCAACTCTTCTGGCGGAAACGTCTTCTCGGAGGATGCCGTGGTCCCATTGGTTACGAGCCTCGGAACTCAGCACTAGGATGGACCTTCTTCTCATGGGCACCCTGAACACGTGTCCATCTGCATCTTGAGAAAGAGTTAGCACGCAGTTTGCACCCAAGTTGCAAGTTACCAATCTTTCCCCCCAAAGCCAAGAGTCATCTCGGTGTGGGTCTATGGAAGATCCTCGAACAGGGTCGTACTCCAAGAAGCACATCTCAACCGGCCGGAAGTCGCTCAATTCCGGTACCTGGCATTGAAATCGGTTGACGAGGAACCGACAAAAGTCAGGGAATCCCCTGAATTCTCCAGTACGGATTCGTCGCTTTTTGAAGTTTACTTTTGGCCCAAAATCCTGCAAATGATATACAGTATACATGTTTATAACAATCCCAGTTAATTATTAAATAATAATTCGATCATTATTATGGTTGTCAAAATAATTATACAATGTAGATAGCAGCGCCGCCCTGTGGCAGCTCAAGGTAAACTGACGCGATTCACCTTAGAAACTGACAGATATGAAATATTTGAGTTGTAAATCTAAAAACGAATCCATTTTATCGAGCAAAATTATTGACCCAACTTGAATCAATTAATTCCCAAACCCAATTCAATAGCAATATTAAATTTTTTCCAACTATGATAAGGAATGTAGCTGCATATTAAAAACCCGGGTTTTTGCATTCGTACCTGTTTTCGTCTGCCCGATTGCGATATTTGCCATCTTTCGCCAATATCGACAGCATTTAACAGCGAAATTTCTTCCTGCGACGTTATAAAATTTTCAACGACGAAAATCCCTCCGATTTTACGCTGCTTTTGATCAGACACAAGCGATGAATCAGATGAACCGTCGGAAGAAACGCAAACACGACGGTGAAATTGCGCGCCACTTTCCGTAAAATCTACCTCCCACGCCGGTAGAGGGCGCGAACAAATCGTACAAATCACCCAAGATGACGACCGCACTGCTGTTATCGTCCGTTTCGAAGGCTCTTTTAATCCATTTTGTTCACATACTATACAAGACCGAATACCTTTGCAGCCACACGTGTTCACAGTCGCAATGCAAGCAGCCATGATGCAATATTCCGGATTCCGGAAGTGTAATCAAGGAGGGAAACTAGTTCGCTGCAGTAGCGCCATCTACCGTTGTCCACCTACATCAGTACATCTGAACAGTTCATACTAGATTATTACTGCCTGGAATTTTACTTATCTCAAAGTACAAAAGCTTTTAATCAAAAACTCAAAAAAGTTACAACAACATTTTCACTGTATTTGGAGACAATGCACTCAACAATTTTAATGTGCATCAAAATTATTGTGAAATCATTTATTACTTCTGAAGGTGCACTTTAATAATACGGCACCTTTAGGTGGAGTCATTATCCCCAGCTAGGAAAAATCCTCCTACATAGTACATTATAACAACTTTGACCCAACTATAGTTGTGGGCAGACAAGTACAGGGTTAGGGTGTGTATATACCCTGTTTTTATACTAGGTTGGCGCCACGCGTAAAAATCTCGACAACAAAAGCCTTTTCGGTTTAGTCGTAAATTTACGCCAACACCCGTTTATCAGTGTTTTTTTACCATGAAAAAAGGGGTTGTGATTTGTGGCAACTTGCATCACTCAAACGACCTTGAGCGGGTCCTTGTCAGAGGATGAGACCAGAACCTGAACGTCCTGCGGCAGAAGCTTTGCCCAAACTGCTGGCAATGTTGCCAGGTAACCTCTTTCCGTATTGCTGTGTTCACATAGGATCACGCTTATGCCATTGTGAACGGCATCCAGAACCTGATGGTGACCCATTTCCCCACTCCACCACAGGTCGACCGCTTTGCAAACTTCAAGAGCTCCCCAACCGGCCCCGGCGCCAATACCCACTGTTTTCACGGTGGGCTCGTCAACTGCCAAAAAAACAATTGAAGGAATTGTCTTATGTTTGGACGGAGGTTACAGTTACCTGTCATTATAAGACAACAGCCTCCCTTTTGCGAGGGCGTCCAATGATGTAACTGCTTTTCACGCAGGAATGAAACAGGAATTATACATCATTTTCCGCCAACTTAAATTAGGAGGTGGTTGTAAATAACCCAGGATTTATGTATTCCTAATGTACATGTGAACGTACCACTTCGTCCTTTTCCAACAGCCAATCTGACGTGGTCCAGTTTGAGGTACTGCTTGATGATGGCCACAGCCTGGTTCAACGTAATGGCCGACTGGAGCACGCATTTCCTCCCCACCCCATGGTCCATCAGTGGCAACTGTGGGACATAATACATAAAGACTGTTGTTATTATTAGTTCGTAACAAATTCACTTTCACTATACATTCAGAATCCTTGAAAGTTAGGGAGCAAACCGCGGGGCCAATGTGTAATAAGTTACCCTCCCACACAAAAGCAGGCAACAGGAAGGATCTGCCCAAGGACGAGGACATCGCATCATCGTAACACCATCATCATCTACTAAATATAAGCAATTTTTTCCCAACCCGAAGTTAAAAATTTCTCACCAGGTTGTTGCGTGGGTTGAAGATAACTTCCACCTTCGTGTAATAACAATAGCAACACAAACATACATAAAGCCCAATTACCTTGTCTTTATACGTATAATAAAAACTGTAATAGGGATATTTTCACTTTCCCTTATATGGAAACAAAACGTCAACCTTTCCAGGAAGAAGGAACCAACTAGATGTTCTCGTATGTCACTTTGATTAATGCACGCACTAAAACATAACCACTGCATTTTGGAAATTAAAAAATTAAAACCAGTCATGTAAACTTTCAGATGAAATTATAATGCAAAAGCACTGTAAACATATGTAAATTATTTCATGGATAATGCTGGGTGAGTCACATCCCTGTTTTCACGATCGACGTACAAACCTTGGATTTTTTGTCCATGTTCTATGGCTCATTTCATGCTAAAAACGTCGTTTTTGAGTTTCTTAAAGATCACAATGTAGACTAGGCAAGGGACTAGGTATATGTGAACCACATCTTTCCTTGGATTTTTGAAAGTCGGGAAATAATTTCTTTAAATACAAAACTGTATAGTTCCCAGTAAGAATGTGGTTTTAAAAAGAAAAATTCTCCAAGTGCAATTGTAATTTTTCCCACTATGTCGAACATGTGTACCACATGTACGACATTAAATATACGGTGCACATCAATCATCCTTGCTCTTCGCAATGACCAATTTGCAATGTGTTGAACCACTGGTTGCATGAACCCATGCATGCACATATGAAAAAACTGATAACAAAACAAAAATTGTTTAGACTTTTTTTCACCTGCTCTAATTTGGTGACAGCAATGTGAGGCAGAAGCTTGGGAATGCGGCTCAATAAACGGCTACTCAATTCGTTCACCTTTGAAGGCACTGCAAATATGGACAGCGACTCGGCGCCATTCCTAAAACAACATTTCTTACATAAGTCACAACTGGAAAATGGAAAATTAACATTCGCCGACCAGACGGCACGGTAACTCACCATACTTGGTAATCCAACTTGCATTCTTCAATGAAGGAATGCAAATCTTTTTCAATTTCGGGATCTTTCACCTGCAGGTTGATATCAAATTTATGAGAATAGACCGCCTTTAAGTCACCTTCCTTGTTTGGTGTTATTGCTTGAATTTCAGCACAAGCTGCAACATAACAAAAAAAATATTAAGTGGATAATTGAGGTAATTAAGCTAATTGCGGTGAGGACAAAGCAGGCCCCTCAGGGCAAATGGGGTGGAAACGGGCATAGATAGCTGCAAACGGGTGTGTTTGTAATAACCCAGTAATGGGAGATGTAATGTGTAATAATAATAGGCGGAATCACACACCTATAGCGATGGATGCATGGCTGTCTAGGTCGAGAGTATTTTTCATTTGTGAATGTCAGAAAACGTAATTCACGCCAATAAATTGGACCTAGTAGAATAAAAAAAAACGCTCTATTATTTGAGCTTTTATGTTTGTTCCTGTGCGTTTCACAGAAACTTTGCAAAAAAAAATCGTGAATATATTATAAATTATAAATTTATAATTGTATTGCAATTCAGCTGCAGTATATATGACACTTTACAAACTTTCTAGGCTACTTAATCTAAATCTAAATAAGTTATATGAATTTTCTACATGTTATTCCGCACAGCACTGTTTGGCCGGAAAAACGAGTTTCCCAAATTCTAAATGAAAATGATTTTCACTCACAACTCAAAAACTATTAAAGATATCAAAATTCCGGCCAAACGGTGCTGTGCAACATAACATGTACAAAATTCATATACTTATGTTAGGGATTTAGATTTTTAGGAAACTTGCAAAAAAAAATTGTAAATATATTTACGATACTTTTGAAAAGTTTCTGTGAAACGCACAGGAACAAACAAAAGCTCAAATATAAATATCTAGAGCGTCTTTTACTCTACTGTATTAGGTCTATTTATTGGAGTTTATTACGTTTTCAGACATTTAACATTGTCATGTTCACAAACGGAAAATACTCTCGACCTAGACAGCCATCCATCGCTCGGCGTTTGATTCCGCCTTTAATGGCGGCCAAAGATATTATAAACTTGAAAAATCAGATGGATAGTAATGAACACAGCTGTAGCTAGAAAGGTGAATTAAAAAATGTGAACTAAAATGTTTTATCAGTCTACATTCGGAACTCTTACAGAAAGCAGCTGCAAGCCAATCGTTTATTCCGCCAGCAAGAGCGTCATAAATTGTGTGCGGCGAATAGACTGCAATCCTATTTTCGAAACAGCGCGCCACCAATCTTTGTTTCCAATCTTTCTGGGTGATCCGTTTTAACCCATGGAATAAAAACGGATGATATGCAACTATAAGTTGCGCTTTCCGTCCCAAGGCTTCTTCAAAAACTTCTTCCGTTAGATCGTTTGTCAGCATGATGGTGTCCACTTTGTGAGGCGCAGACGGTTCCACCAAAAGTCCCACATTATCCCAGTCGCATTTCAATCCAAGTGGCGCAAAGTTTTCTAATTTCTTCACTACATCTTCGAGATCCATGGCGAATCGTTTTATTGACGAATCCTTCGAAAATTGACCCAAAATAGTCAGCAATTTGCAACTGAATCGCATAGAACCTTGCGTCAACTAGTCAACTACTGACCACAGCGCCTTCAACGGATGAATACGGAACTGTGGTCCTAAATATGAAAGCAATGCTGAAAGCACGTTTCACAAGAATGTACCATTTCATTATAACGCCGGACTGTGATACAACATTTCAACAAAGTTATTTATGCATTTTTCAATGCATAAAATTGTATATTGTTTATGATCGATGCTAATATATGGACATGGCGATATTCGTAACGGTATTTGACCATATTCTAAGCATCTGCCCGGCTAGCTCAGTCGGTAGAGCACGAGACTCTTAATCTCGGGGTCGTGGTTTCGAGCCCCACGTTGGGCGTAATTTTTTTTTCTTACCGTGAAAAACTTTTACGCATAGATTTTGCACTTTTCCCCCGTTTGTTGCCCTAATTTTTAAACAATAAATTGGTCGACTTTTAAAAAGTCAAGCGGAAAAAAATTCAGGAAATATATCACACCATACTGTGCACCTCCATGATGTTGCAGACAAGTTTCACAAAATACTCTTGTAGACCCAAGGGTAGACCAATACAAAAAAACGCAAGTTCACTGAAAACTCTTTATCTATTTATAATGTAATTAGAATGGGACACCAATTCAACACAAATATATGGTATTTATTTGTTCTTAAGGTAAAGTTTCAGTTACATTTTCGTTATTTGGAGGTGAACCAAATCCTACTGCATTAACAGCTGTAGAACTCAATAAAAATTTACTTTTTTGCAGAAATCAATTGTTTGGCTATTTCGGTTGCTGGCACAGATTTGATCCGGTAGCATCCGACTCATCTGCATGAGCAGCCTTGCAACTTCAATTTATATATAATGGAATTTCTGTTAATACTTTTCAGTTTCCTGACTTTTCCTTCAGCTTCCTGTATCGTATATAATGTGTGCGGACACTTTTCAAGCAGTAATCTGGTGAAACTATGTGCAATTACCATACACACCACAAACATTCCACACAGTTCACCCAGACAACAAACCTGCTCAGGTATTTTTAGCTCTCCCTCCCATTCATCCATCCACCCTCTATACCGGATTTTACATAAGAAAAAAATTCCGGACGAAATTCTCAACAACGCAATGGCAATCGTGCAGTTGAAGGAAGGTCGGAGCGTGAACTTTCGCCGCAGGTGCCGGACGTGGCCTTGACTCAGGTTATCCATCTGAGAGAATAGAGAGAAAGAAAAAGAAATGAAACGAGAGCTATAGGGATGTTAAAGGGGGTAACCGAAATAAAAAAAAAGAGGCGCAATATTCGGCAAGGTCAGGCCGAGGCGAGTTCCTTGTCGACGGCCCTGCTCCGTGCCCGTCCCCTCCAGGATGCTAAAAAGAAGTTGCCGAGACGTCGACCCAATTGTTATTTAGAGGACCGGTCGAGCGACGATGAGGCACGCGGATCTGGTCCCGTTTCCCGCCGCCAAAACCCATCCGAGCGACCGTTAATCGCGCCATTTCAAATGTGGAGTTCGAACGAAGCGCCTCGCACGCCAGTCTCTCTCCAAGTCCCAAGGTCATTTCAATCGGAGGCGCGACTTGCTTACGAAAGTCCCGCATCGGCCGCCCATCAGACGCGGTCGGTGGGACTTTCGTTCGTCTGTCGTCCTCCGACTGTTCACCGCCATGTCCGACTCATCTTTCCCGCCATCCCTGGCCTTGGAACCGTATCAAATCCGAGTTTTGGTCGACGGATGGCTCGCTGAAGACAGCTGCGGCTTGGATTACGCGAGTTGCGCGGCCGGCGACGCTCCATCCAAAGGCCTTCTGTACTGCAAGCAAACTTGCGTTTTGGCCGGTGTGCCGTTCGTCGATGCCGTTTTCGCAGCACTTGGGTGCAAAGTCGAGTGGAAGAAATCGGATGGAGACCGGTTGATCTTCGGTGATGATACAGGAAGCGGAACTAGTGATGAGAAGGAATTGGTTGCGGTTGTGCGAGGTCGAGCTTGCGACTTGCTGCGCGGTGAACGACCGGCTCTCAACTGCCTTTCGCGAACGAGTGGTGTCGCCACAGTCGCTGATAGGCTCGTTTCGGTGGCTAGACGAAACCATTGGGAGGGGAGGGTGTGCGGTAATAAGCGCAGCTTTCTTTAAAGATGGCATTTAAAAATTTGAAACCAGTGATAGAAAAACCGTAAATTTAGTCTCAAAAATATTCAAATAAACGAGACTTTTGTGTGCCTAGAGATGCGCAAACACGAAGGTTATTTCTCGAGTTATTTTCATATCTGTTTTTGGGCGTCGCCGGTTTTCCATAACTAGCGACTCCGCCCAGTTAAACGTCATTTCTCCGCCCATCACCGTGGAAATGGCGTTCCTGGCGGGAAATTCGAAAAATATAAATACAGTATACCGCAAATAAATTATTTCTTGGCATAAGTATAAACAGACACGCATTTCTTTTATGTCATCACGCTGTAATTAGTTGTAAATATTACGTTTTAAATGTTTCATTTGAAGCACAGTCTCGAAAAGCGATTCAAATAACATTTGATGTTGCTCATATAACTTGCTCAGAATTAATGTGTGTAATTAATTCCTCAATGAATTTGTGTATGGTTGTGTTATACTCAATCACAAAAGGCACACGGAAGACAACTCCTGGATTCCGGTTAGCGGAAAAGTACGCTTTACTTGTCGGTGGCGCGGACACCCATCGCTACGACCGGTCATCGATGGTGATGCTAAAAGACAACCACATATGGGCGTCCGGTTCCATCTCTAACGTAACAGTACAAATCCCTCATAATTTTACACATCACCTGCTTTGTAAAATATTTCGCTAATTACAGGCCGTCCGCAAATGCAAGGCGCTGTGCGGCTTCAGTCTCAAGATGGAAGTGGAGTGCCGCACCGTGACCGAAGCGATGGAAGCTGCAGAAGCTGGATGCGACATCATCATGCTCGATAACTTCGCCCCAAAGGTAACAATAAAAAGTAATGTTCTGTTGGACATCAACTATTTAGTAATGTTTATCAACTTTTTCCAGGATGCTTGGCAAGCGGCGAGCCACTTGAAACAAAATTACCCCAACACGAAGATCGAGGCAAGTGGTGGCATCACGGAATCAACCGTTGAACATTTCTTCAGTCCACACATAGACTACGTGTCTACCAGTTGTTTGACTCAAGGTTATCCCACCATCGACTTCTCAATGAAACTCCATCGCAATCCCGCGATGTGAACGGAACGAAATGACCACCGCGTTGTCCGTGCCGAATAAAAAATAATTTCCCTCTTAGAGTTTGTTTCTTGGGGTGTCACGTTGCACGCCGGGTTACTGGCAACTCGGTTCTAACGTAAGAAACACCATCGATGTTCCTTTCCGTGGAGTAGGCAACTTCAGTGTCGCTGTCATCGTTGGCGGAGTGGATGACCGACCGACGTCCATCTTCGCATCTCGGTGTCAAACAACCCCCGACGGCCCTCACTGCCCTTCGGGTGCTCTCGCAGGCTTCTCTTTCGGTGGTGGCAGATCGTCTCGTGGTACCAACTGAAGACGTGGGCACCCGAAAGAAAAGGTCTCCTCCGGAGGATGAAGAAGATTCTGGGTTATAACTTGAACGTTGGGCGTTTGATGGGCAGTGGGAGCTGTTCTCGTTCAATGGAGGGTACCAATGCGAAGTCCCTTGTGCAACTTCTAAAATAAGACGTATTGTTAATTGCATGACAGGAGATGAATCTTTCATTTTATTCAAATGAAATACCGGTGTTAGGAGTACTTCTAGAATCGGGTTCTTCCAAACCCCGTGTAGGGTAGACAGGGTAGTATAATCTGTGCACAGTCAATTCGCTGATCGGTTTTGCTCCACCGACACCCATGTCCACAATGTCCAGTTCATCGCCGTACAGGTTAGTTTCACCAGCAGCGGCCATCTGGCGACTCTGTGTGACAACACTTCTTATATTACTTTCCACACCAATTATACATTTCACTTGAAATATGGCCAACTTCTATATTATACCTTTGGGAGAAACATTGCGAAAAGCACGAGAGTAGCATTGGCGATCAGTCCGAAAGCGAGACACTTTCCATCTTGATCGTCCAGCAGCGCTCCTATCAGGGCCCACACCAACCAAATCGGTAGACTGAAACCGACAGCAAACCCGATGAACATAGTCTCGCGTTGTCCCAAAGGCACACGCCGGGTAACTATGGCAGCCGCAACTCCACACACCATCAGCAGAATCACGTACGAGAGGTGCAACAGCCACCGTTCAACACTGTTCATCACATCCAGTTTTCACAATGTTAGATTACAACTTATACAGGTTGTTTGCAGCTTTAAAATATTACACGTATACCTAACGTCGCACGCGGACTGAGGTCCTGAAGTGGGTTCTGGCGGCACGAGGACCACCCACTGAACGCTGATAGCCACCTGGACACCTACCATAAACACCAGCAAGAGAACCTGCATGAAGACGGGCATGCGATGTCCCCTGTGGATAGCTGCCAGTGCCACCAATTTCAGGAGCAGAATGGAAAAGGTGAGGCAGAAAGCTACTCCAACTCCGGCTCTCCAGACGCCGCACGAGGCCATCGTGGGTCGTACAGCCACCGAAAATACCAACAGGAAGGACACCACTTGCGATGCCAGAAGCAACTGGCCCAACCACACTCGCCCGAGACGACATCTCGCCAGCACAGCGCGGTACGTAAGATACATCTTTTTAGAAAAATACAATGTACTGCTGTCGATAACCTTTAACAACCAGAATGTTGTAAATACCTGGCAACCGAAAGTTACAGCAACTCCGAGTGATGCGAGAACCACAAGCGCGACAACCCATCCTTCGGAGCGAAGGTTAGAAGACACCCCAGTGACTCCGGCAATCACCGTATCGGTGGACCTTGCGGTCGTGGTCCATGTTGCTGTGGACTCTTGAGGAGCGACGTTGATGATGATGGGTGGAAAAAGCGTCGGCCTCTCCATCAGCACGCTCAACGAGTACTGGTGTGCAAAGTGCGGTCCGGTGGTGTAAACCGGAACAGGAAGGCGGAAACTGCCCATTGTGCACTATTTCCTGTGAAGGGTCTGTGGACCGACACTGACAGGATTTCAGAAATGCTTTGTTCAGTCGGTTTTTCGCCAAATTCAACCAAACCTATTCAAATCCAGACAACTTTCATGTTATTTCTTAATAATGAATTTGAATTTCGTCGAACTACATATGAAGTGTTTAAATTTGTCATGTATTTCATTTTGCCCAATGTGTATTTCATGTCATGGTCACGATGATATTGGCAGGTTTGGACAGGATGTGTATGAATTACAATCGTATTCGTCACGGTACCAGGTATAAAATGTTATTGAAATGTAGGCCTTGTCATTTTTTCAATTTTACATGGAGTTTTTTGAGCAGGAAATGCAGTCATGCAAATATTTGGCGAGGATACCTACATTTTGCGTTTCACATTTTTCATTAAATTATTCACCATCTACTGGTACTTTTTGCATCGTGCAGCTCTTCAAACAAATACATTGTTTTTTACGTCACAGATTCAGTGATAATGCCAGTTATACTGTTTTTGTGCGTCAAAATAACAGTATTGCAAGGGATAATGCGTAAATCTTGTTCCCATAGGTCCAAGTCACTTTAGACCATTTTAGAGACAGTTATTTATTACAAATACATGGATTATTTTAAGTGCCACTGTTGTGATAAATGTTTTGAATACTGCATCAAGTCAGTATCGGGTAACTTAAAGGTTGCCGCGCAGTTCTTGGTCAGCTTCGATAGCCTCGAACAATGCCTTGAAGTTTCCAGCACCGAATCCCTTCATTGCCAAGCGACAAAACACGTTAATCAAATAAATAAAACCTGCAAAAATAACATTTCAACTCTATCTTTTGGGCTCACGTTGTGATTGTGACGCTGGATGACCTCGAGGAACACGGTCGGTCTGTCCTGCAACGGTTTCGTAAAGATCTGCAGCAAATATCCTTTCTCGTCAAAATCCACGAGGATGCTCAACTCCTCCAACTTCAAAAACATCCACAAAATGAATCATAGCCTGTAACCTCAATTATCCTCGCCTTAAAAAATCAACCGTACAGCGTCAAGGTCCTCGACAACTGTAACCGCGCTTTCCTTCAAGCGTTCCCTCAGTTCCTTGAAATAGGTCTTCGGTGTCTGCAAGAAATCCATTCCTCTTGCCTTCAAGTTCCTCACCTGTGAAATAAACAAGTTACATAATCAACGACTTGGAAGTAAAATAGACACTTCATTACCGATGTGATTATGTCATCCGTGTTTAGCGCGATGTGCTGTACGCCGGCTGTTCCATAATACTCCACGTATTCCTAAGGAAACGACCCGATTAAAATCCTGTAATAACAGAGTCGACGGGAAATGTTTGCATATGTACTTGAATCTGGCTTTTCTTTTTGCCAACAGCTGGTTCGTTGATCGGCATCTTGACAGTCTCCTCGTAGTTACACACGACAATCGAGCGTAAACTTGAGAACTGGGTGTGAATTTGCGTGTCGTCCACAGACCAGAAACGATGAAACAGAAGTGATTTCTCATACCTGTTTATTAATCCACATATGCTACAGTAATTATACTGTAAATGATGGCACAACAAGGACAGGACACATACCATTCAACCACCGGAGTCATATCATCTTCAGGTTGATTTCCAACAACGTGATCGATAAACTTTAGATTCGAAGGTGGCCTTGTTAAATATAATGACCAACGAAATTTTGCGTTTGCATTAAATGCTGTAGTTAAAAAATATAACCATCCTCCAGTGTGTACGTACAACAGCGGCAGGAGTTCATCGCTGCGGTTTTGCTTGCGAAACCCCGGCAGAAAAGTCCCTTTATAGTTGCTTCTTTCCACGAACGTATGGGTAGTATCACCGTACTATCAACCAAAAAACAACATCTAAATTTAAAAGGCGATTATCAGAACAGGAGACGCTCGTGCGAAATTATACTTGCCGTTTGAACTCGGGCAAAGCGCACGACTCCATCTTCGTCCGACTCTTCCCAAATGTCCCTCACAATCTTCGCACCTCGATCCTTGGCACTCTGTACCAAACAAGACATCGTTCATCATTCAAGAGATCATCAGCGGTGAACTAAATGTGACCCAACCTGGGCGATGAAGTCTAAATCCTCAACTGTGAACGCGATGTCTTTGACACCATCACCGTGCAACACCAGATGTTCACCCATTTCTTTCTCTTCATGGGTGTACGGCGATGAGAACACAAATATTATCTATATAATAGTGAGGAGAAGGTTGTAAAAAAGGTTGGTGTTACCAAGTTAATAGGTTAGTCGCGAAATAACGTACATCGTTTTGTCGGACTGCATGCGATGCAACTTTTCTTGAACCGGTCTCAAGGCCCTTGTAAACCAAAGGCTCAAATCCCATGTGAACGCAGTAAAATGATGCTGCCTGCAATAAAAGTGTTACCAAATTATAAATGCATACAATAAATATAAGAAATTAATTCACAGTATTGTATTTATAAAACAAGTTGGGGAAACAACAGGCTCATGGCACGCAACTGAACTATAACCATGCCATAATAACCCTTAACTGTACCTGCTTGGCATTTCCAACCCAGAAAGTGACATGGTCAAAAGCAAGGAACCGTCCACTTTCAGGCTAAAAAAAACAATTGTAATTATATTGCAACGGGCACACCTCAAAATAATAACAAAAACTCACTTTTGGGCCTTTGTCAGTGTAGGTAGTCTGGATATATATTTTATAAATTAATAGCAGAGTCAACAACAAACCAAGAAAACAAAACAAGTCAGCTAACTTACCATTTTTGCATGTGCACGAGTCAAAGACTAGCACTGGAATGATTTTAAGTCCCAAGTTGGATTGAGGGTAGTTGGATTTTGCGAGAGGATTATGGGATAGGAAACCAAATACTTGGGGTCAATGTCAACATTGCGAAAGCAGGATATTTATACTAATTATATGAATGATTCAATCTGGATTTTTAATGATTTGTACACTGCACATAGCATTTCCTTTTAATAACACTGATACACATTGTCTTTATAAAGCGGTTATGTGTTATTACACAATTTGAGTCGCTCTTATTAATCTGCTCATGTCAATACGATATTACAGGCAAATCCCAAGGTTCGCATGATGGATGTCAGTCGCAGTTTCCAATTTCGTCACCAGGAAATCAACAAGGTTGGATGATTAAATCCGGAATGATGGGCCCTAGTAAAGACATTAATGATATAAGCATCATATATCAACAGTATCAACAACAAAATAACTGAAAAGATGAGCCTAATATGCTGTTTACGCGAAGTTTCCCACACTAATTATTCTTCAAGAGCTGTACAATTTTGTTAATTACAGACAGAAAACTTTCCCAATACAGCTCAAAAAGGATAATGCTCAAGGACATTACAGCGTTTAAATATAATGGAAAGGTTTCACGTGATCAGTGTTGCTAAATCACTTCTGAAAACATGATCTTTGTTCACTTGCACTGATTGCCCAATAAAATTAGTCAATAACAGGTTTTCCGTAAACTTTACTATAAGTCAGAATGGACGGGCCTAATTGGTCACATGACTGCAATTATTCCAACTCCATATTTATGGTACATTTGCAACATTTAACGATTGAATTCAACTATACTCCGGTGCAGCTATCTATTCTGATTTCCACCCCAATGCCCTGAGGGCAAGATTAATCGGCCTCCTTTGTTCGCATTGTGTCCCTAATTGGATAATGAC
>JAQIWR010000047.1:0-36777 GCA_034695945.1 Glomeris hexasticha
TAGACAATATTAGTTAATTACGAAGCGCGTATATGAATTTAATTACAATTAATATTGTCAGCTTGCTACATCAAGGGCAGGTAGTGAGGGGAAGCTGCCCAACAAACCACATCCTTTGATTCACGAAATGGCCACAGCAGTCATGGGAGGCGCAGTTTGTTGCAGTCACATGATATGAAGGGCCATAGGGCGACAAATACTCTCCCCTATCATCCACTCTTGGTCATAGTTAAATTATAACTTCCTTTATGTTGGGAATATAAAAAAAAATCTGGTTTTCTTTGCTGTATATAGTGGTGTCATTTAATTGAAAGAAAGTCGCCAGCCAATTGGGAGCAAGAAAACACTTAATTGTTGTAAAAAATACTAGATGGTAAAATATAAATAGGAAAATATAGCATGGAGCAATACATTTGTAATTTGTCAATTCATGAAATAATAGGAAATTGTAAAGTGTTCCAGGAAGTTGTTCACGGAAATGCAGTAGCTTATGAAATTGAATACTCTGATATACATATAAACCTGATGATATCGAATGAATAGGGGCTAAAGTTCATTGCTTCCAAGTATTGCATAACAACAAACCAGTATGAGATGTTTGAATAAAAAGTTCTTACTTTTTTCTCTGTCTCTCTTTCCGTATGGTTAATATTGACATCCTGTGCATTTATTGGAAATATAATATTGTATACGAGCATGTACTTTGCCAATTGGCTGTGTAGGGAGAATATTAATTAATATGTGTTATATGCAAATTTGTTTTTTTTTTGGTTCGGTTTTTGCAGCAAGGACAGACAGCCTTGTCGATTGCCCAACGTCTTGGCTACATTTCAGTGGTGGAGACCCTGAAAGTGGTGACAGAGACCATAATCACTACAACTACCACAACGATCACTGAGGAGAAATATCGAGTTGTAGCACCGGAAACGATGCAGGAGACCTTCATGAGCGATTCTGAAGATGATGGTGGTAATTATGCAATGTTTCATGAACTACTTTAATAACTGTGTGATTGTGTGCGATTTTAGTTATGAATGTGTGGCGTGCAGAAAATACTTTTAATAATGTCTCATTTAATTCTCCCTATATACTAATAACGTTTTAGGTGTTAATTTGCTTTGATTTAGTTGCGGACAAATTTGGCCATTTAGCAAAATGTGCAATCAATAATACACTAATATAAAAAGGGAAGTTGGTAATTTATTTTGTTTATTTTCATTATTGTCATACAGTTAAACCTGTCTATGATGGAATCTCAAGATTTATCATAAATGTTGTCGATGGTCCCAACAATAGAGTTAAATTTTCCACCATAGACAGGTTTGACTGTTTAATTGATCAATATTATTTTACAGGGTTGGAGATATATTTGTGTGTCATTTTGGTAGAAAAAGGTTGGGTTTTACGTGTATCGTAAGCGGTACGAAGCAGGCTCGCGTATGCCAACTGTGGTTTGGCGGACAAGTATATAGTTGGAAATCGGGTTAAAGGGGCTGATTGATGTTGTGTGTAACAGGTGACGATTTCATGGACTCTGCCATCTATGGGAAACCGCCACATGCCACCCACATCTATCTCCCTTATTACGAGGGTCAAACGCTGCTCACTCGTAAGTCTCAACCTCGGCTGCTTAGCTTGCACCTTCAACTGATACTTTGTTTTATTTATTTACTACCTCATTTCTCTCACTGTCAATCATTCCTATTCTGTCACCCTATTTATCTGTCTCACTTTCCTATTCTACAGCTATAACAAATGAAAATAATGGGGAAATTAATTGAAACGTTTTTTGCGGTTTGCGGCAACGATTGCAATCACGGTCTGCCTCCAATTATTACTGTGATAACACTTCATTTTGTTTTTAGACAGGAGTATTATAAAAGCAAGTAATGTTTGTATAAGCTTAACTTGTTTGCAAACATAAAGATATGAAGAACGAAAACAAGTGAAGAGATTTCCGATAAGCCAAGCCTATAATTGTTTAATGTGCTGAATAATCAGAAACTTTGTGCACTGCTACATTATGTCACAAATGTAAAGCTGTAATATTAAGAGCGATTCACTGCATTAATTAACCTATGCTTACGTAGCATTATTAAACATAATTGCCATTGTGGTAATAAGTGTTACAGGAGGCCGGCAGACATGTTGCATTTGTTACGCTGATCTGTTGTGCGTTGGTTTCAGTTGACTTTTACATTTGAAAACAATACATGTACTGTAAGTGCATTTTATCTAATCATTTCCTCATTATCTTATCTTTTCCATATCCTGCTCTCACTGTTAAGTTTGCACATGTCACATATGTACTGAAACAACTTCATATATACTCACATTTCCAATTCGATTGGTGTGTGCATCAAATCCTGGCTTTCATACAGTTCTTGAAAGACAAGGTGACTTCCTTGTCTCAAGAATCTAGCTAATTGTGTTCGGTGGCCATTTATTTCTCTAATAAGGACTTATAAAGTAAGTTTGCAACTGCACAGTGAAGCATGTTTATGTCTGAATTGTTTTGTTTTGTCGTGTCTTGTCTGAATTGTCTCGATATTAACAGTATTAATATGCAGGTGAACAGTTTGTATAATTTTTGTTTCTGGTGTGTAAAGTGTTTTTCAGCTTTTTTGTTTGTTATTCACCCCCATAATCATGTTTTCTAATAATTACTCTATACCAATTAAACAAAAACTAAACTTTTCAGTTTGATACTTTACATTTCATATTTCACGGTAGCGCTGTCTGAGGTTGAGGAGTGATCCTTATATAAAATAAGTGCATGGTATCCAAAATATTAGTGTGTTTATTTTAGATTCCATGCATCAGTTTGGACATTGTTATAATTAAGGACTTGTCTATCTTGTCTGTTATAAAAATAAGGTTTTCAGATCACTAAACCAAATATTTCTATATTATAAAGAAGGATTTTGCACTTGGATCAAAGTGTTTTCTATTTTGATCTTGTCTTACTTTCATTTTTTATTATTACACAAATAAATAGCTGTACTGTCATTGGTGGGTATATAAACTTCAGCGTAAAGTCCCAATTCCAATTTTTTTGACCCCACCTTCTACAGTTTCATTGAATTAAAGAAGATTTCAGTATATTGCCTTGGTAGCTGGGCAATGTTACAGTGGATATTGTTGATTTTGAAGATCTGGCTGGTTATTTACCTGTTTTTAACTGTGCATTCATTGAATTCGTTACGCGTGCAATTGCCTCTGTTGCGCCGCCAATCCGCTGCAGGTTGATATTAGCTGCTAGATGTTCCTTAATAGAAATAGTGTGTGTGTGAATGAAGTAATTAATGTGTTTAGCTCCTTTTTACGCTTGTGTCGATTTTTCTTTAGTTGTTATAAAAACCAGGTTTAATTATGTATATAACGAATGAAACTTGAGATAATTTTGTTTTGGTTCTGTGTTGAAAAATACGTGTTGCTTATCTGTTTTGAACTTGTTCTATGTGTTCTTGTTTTGAAATGCAGGTGAAGATACAATGTTTGGAGATCAATCTTATCAGTATCTGACAATGGACGAGATGAAATCTCTCGGCGATGACTCGATGCCCACAATGGACCCTCTAAGAGATGAAAGAATCGAGTCACATGTGTTCAAAGATAATCTTTCAGGTAGGAATTACACAGGAATTAGATGCAAGTATGTTGCTTATTATATATATATTGACCAATTTGGGGTTTTTATTTAGCCGCGCCACCTACAGCCGAAGAGGATCAGTTGTCGCCGGTTCACGCCAAGCAGTACGCGCAGTTCACTGGAAACTATGCACCGGATAATATTGACATTGCACATTCGCCGGTGCATGCTGGGTAAGTAATTATATAACTATTGTGAAGAACAAAAATATAAGAGGAATTTTCCTGTACATGTGATTTCATGAAAATGGTTTCACTGGTAAGGAAGCGGCATTGGATTTTGTTGGGGTTGTCACCAGCCACGTTGATTTTTATTGAAATTTGTTTATAACCTTGCTGAGTGGACAGAACCAATCTCACATGACATGTTATAATATTCTTCTGTAGTGATTGCTTCTCTATCATTTTCCTTTCTTTCGTCCTTTGGGCCACTTTTCTTATTTACTTTTTTCTCGCATTAATCCCTTTGCTACTTATACATTTGCTTTATGTTTCTACATATTGAACACATTCATATTGTCTTGTTATATTAATAACATACATAAAGCATATTTTTGTGTGTGTGTGTGTGTGAAGGCTCAAATAAACCGATATTGCCTTTAACAGCATAAAGTAACAATTATAAATAACTATCTGATGCAGCTTTTCTAATATGTGAAATACTTGGATTGATATATGCTCCATATTTGCCTTATTAATATTAATAATATATTGGCTGAATGGCAGTAGCTGAGCATTCTAATGAAACAAACAAGCACAAATATTTTGTACATTCAATTGTAGGTTATAAAATGGTTAATGAAGGAAGTAAATAATTGGTTGTTCTGAAGTTAATTATGTGCATATTACAGTTCAAGGCAGAACATACCAAACATTGATGAAGCAGCTCAACTGTCACTGTCCGTTACACCTGCGGAAAGTCCAAAGTTCAGACATGGTCATGACGATGAACACAGTTGCATAGATATGTACCATGCCCAGTGTTTTCAGTTTGCATTTCCTCCATTTTCTTCCTCCTCCTCTTGTTTCCTGTACGTTTTCCACTATATACTGTCCATGCACAACTCAGTTTTCCATTAACATATTACTAAAATGAATTGCTTGCACGTACTTGTGTCCACCGTGTTCATATTGTGAAGTAGATAGTTAGGTTGTACCAAGGTTTCACTTAGTGTGGTAGATTTGGCACGAAAGTTGCTGGACAATGTTGTACGTTTGATGTTTGTTTGTTTGTGTGTTTGTCTGTGTGGCACGTTCATCTAAAGTTTGTGTGCCGTTATACGTAACTGGGGATATAGGTGATTTTCTTGATTTTTCTTGAGTCATTCCCTTAAAATATGTTTTATTTTACTGGGGTTTAGAGGTTCTCTTATTTTTTGACTTTGTTTCTTCTTTGGCATGCACAGAAACTTATCCATTTGCAAAGATGGCGAGTTTTTCATCTCTCCGTTGGGAATGTGGCGGAGCAGGTTGGATTGGTTTCATGTTTTTTTTTTTTTTTTGTATTTGGTCATGTTTTTCATAGGTACTTACTTTTATTTTTCAAGTCCCAAAGGAAAAATAGATTGTACTTGTAATTTATTCCACATTATATTCACCCTTTTTTGTGGAAATTTTATAATTTTGCTTTGGATGAGAGTGAGTAAACTGTATGTGCATAACAATCTTAATTTTGCTTCCAAAATGCATCTAGGAGAAATTTGAATGTTTCACGGTGATCCGCATTTTGACGAGCATCATGACACGCATGAAATATCCATTGAATGTGCATCTTTCTTGATTCTTTCTCTATATATTTAGTGCTTCACGTTTTTTGCAAGGTATTTAGTGTGAACAGTTCTGAAATATACTAAAACATGAATGGGTTATTTATTGATTGACACTTATATTAGCAACAAAATGGTTGTTGGTTTGAACTGAGGTTTATATCGCGTGGCTTGGTGATGACTTACATCGGTTGTTTTGCAACTGTGTGTGGAGTTTTAATTTGAAAGAAATTGACAGTATTGGAATATTTTGTTTGCAATGTTGACTAACTGCTAACTTTCCCTTATTCTTATTCCCGCATGTTGGACTCCTTTAGCAAGCTAAAGTGGAAGACGTAAGTCCCAATTTCTTGTACGGTCGGTTTTTCAATTAATAACATTATTCGGAATGAAGTAGTTAGTAGTTTACAGTATACTTCCAATGCCACAATGTTATGCCATATGTATTTAAATAATTCAGGACAAAGTTTCTTATATAAGAGATAGAATTTTGAATCTCCTTGTAAGTGAATTGTAATCTCTATGACCAGTCTTAGTGATATGTTTGGACATTTAATTAGGTAGACACTTATTAGTTGATACATGTGAAAATGCTGTGGAGGCTATTCACCCGGTAGGTGTAGGTGATCACGGTGAATTTGGCATGTTCAAGTCTGCGGGTCTTATAGGAAGGAGGAAATTGTTGGCAACAATCCAGGGACATGGAGAAGTTAGGCTACGTTGCCATTTCGGGATCTTAGTAAAAAGTGCTTTGCGCTGATTCTCGGTCTGCGCTTTGCACCACATACGTCGCAGCGACTGTCTGAGGTCCGCCATATAACAACTTCTGGTTGCCTTATGCACTTCTAACCTTGCATCTTTCATCCGTTACACTAGCTGCAATGGAGGAGGAATGGCTTGCTGTCGAATATGTCAGCAGCAATGTGAACAGAGTTGTGAAGTAGGTTTCTTTCTAACTTTACGCTTGCGCGTGAAGGTGTGGCGGCCTCCTTATATGCAAGTTATCCTCGTTTCTGCACTTAAAGAAATGTTGATGTAATTACATGAGGTTTGTACTAAACCAGGAAATGATATGTACATACTACATTGTGAGATCTGTGACTGATCAGGAGGAGTATTTAAAAATTAAACTGCAAATATCGTGATTGTGAACTGTGTACTATGTACTGTGTTGCCAGATATTTATTATTAGCTAGGTGGTGATTCATTAGCTAACAGTTAGCCTGGCATTTGAACAAGTGAATGAAGGACACTGTAGATGGCCATCTTGTACAAAAATAATCTGCGCAAGTTTAAACAGCGTATATATTTAGGGTTTTCTTAGTGGATATTTCAGTGTAAAGTACAGTTTTACGTCCGATGTGTATTTCAGGGCTAGAAAACATGTAATAAAATACATTGTGGCATTGGGAGGTTTTGGGTTTCCCTAAAATTGTTACAAGGCATAAGAGCATGTTTTTGTGGAGTATTATTAGTTGTAAGAGGAATTGTGTGATTTTCTGTCGGCCATGTTCTTGCAATTGGTAGGTTCTTGGTGAGCTTCATGGTGGATGCTCGTGGTGGTGCGATGAGAGGTTGCAGACACTCGGGTGTGAGGGTCATCATTCCCCCGAGGAAGGCACCAATGCCTACAAGGATAACCTGCAGGTACTTGAAGAAGGAGAAATTAACCCATCCTCCACCACTTATGGAAGGCGAAGCCTGCGCAAGCCGTATCCTCGAAATGGGTCCGGCCGGAGCCAAGTTCCTCGGGTTAGTTGGTCCATAATGTACATTATGCTGCAAGTATATGAACGAGGTAAATAAATATATACTGGATGTTTTAAATGTGAATTTTCAGCCCGGTGATTATCGAGGTTCCGCATTTTGCATCGTTGCGCGGCAAGGAAAGGGAAATCACCATCTTGCGCAGTGACAATGGAGAAAGTTGGAGGGAACACACATTGGAAGCAACAGAAGAAGCTGTGCAGGAAGTCCTCAATGACAGTTTTGATGGAGAAGGTTAAATTGGTTTACATTTTATTTGTATAAGCGTAAGATGATAAGTGTACAATCAAATTTTAATAATGTGATTTTAAAATCAGGATTTTGAGTAATGTTTGTTTGTGTTTTGATTTTGATTTTGATTAGAACTGAACGCTCTGGAAGATCTGAACACAAACCGAATCACGCGCATATTGACGACAGATTTCCCGCAGTACTTTGCGATCGTGACGCGCGTCCGTCAAGAGGTTCACGCCATTGGACCGGAAGGTGGAATGGTCAGCTCGACCGTTGTGCCTCAGGTGCAAGCTGTGTTCCCTGAAGGTGCACTGACAAAGAAAATCAAAGTGGGACTTCAGGTAAATTTCATCAGGCCTTCGAACGGTTGCAATGGCAAACGAAGGAAGATCTCGGTCAATATTCACACCAAGTGCAAAAGAATCACTCTAATTTGGTAAAGTTGCAATCCTAAACTTGACCATTGCCTTCAAGTAAAAAAATGAACTATACATTGGTATTTAGAATCCTGGAATTAAGAAGCTTTAAAAAGTATTTATTCGGTATTTGGCGAAATACTCGTACTCGTTGCAAGTTGTGACGTGCGCTTAGAAATGGCCGTGAATACTCAGTTGTTTGCAAAGATGTTTGGATGATGAGAATTTGCAGAAAGTTTACATGCCTGATATGCAGGGTGTTAATCAAAATATTTGCAATAATGTAAGAGCTTTTTTCTTTGATGTTGTTAACAAATATTGAAATTAATGCGAAATCAGTAGCTCTTATTTTCAAAAACTTAATGTCTATACATTTAATGTAATTTACAGTAATTAACATTCCCCTCACATATGCAGTTGATCACATTATACTTTAATATTTTATTGATAATTAATTAAGGTTCGTTTATTTTTAAGATTTACAACACATTGAAATAATGTATCCAGCTTTTCCATGTGTGGGATTTGCGCAGATGTACTTAACAAGGAGCCTTAGAAAAGCCAACTGTTTCAGTTTAGTTCCAGTGCCTCGGGTTGAATACATTTCAAGCAGAATTGTGACCAAATTTTACAATTTAATTACACCGCAAATGCCAACTAGTACCGTATTCTGTTGAAATTTGGGTGAATGTTGACCGACCCCTATGCAGTTCCCTTAACAATTAAAGAAGAACCGCTAGAAATAATGATTTAATGCCAACACCTGGCTGTTTTTTATTATTATTATTAATAATTATAATAATATTCATAGCTGATGATTTGGATCCAATTTAGAAAATTCCTCTTCAATAATAATGTACATTGGTTCTATCGAATACATTATTTATTAATTTAAAGATAAAAGTAATATATTGAAACTGAACTGATTGCAACCGATATGCTTTGCCTGTCGCAATGGCTTTCAATTTGAATCTCTTATTAGATTGTCAGTCTATTTTCATATATGTATTTTGAAACGAAGTAATCATTATGATATGTGAAGGTCATATAACTTAATGCATGACTATCATTAACCTATATTCCACTTATTTATTCATGAATTCATTCTTATTTGTCCCCCGCTTATATCTCATGTGCTCGTTCGCATGTATTCGCCCGCATGTGTGTTTTATTTGTGTGGGTTGATGTCAGTTTCGTTGCTTGTATCGTGCAATACATACTTAACTTTTTCACAAATAAGTATTACATTTTGAAACTTGTTTGCAACGCAGCCAAGTGTGAGTTTAATTTCATTACGCACATATTGAAGTTTGAGCATACATATAGTCTGCACAGAGATCTTTGCAAATGCACTTGTGTCCCAATAATATTGTGGAATTGGTAATTAAATGATTAAATATATGCAGTACAATCTATTGCACACACATTCAAGTTTGTCTTTTGAAACGGTGCACTTAACTTGTCCTAAACATAATTCAGTGTGATGCACTGCACTTGTGTGTAATTTAGAATTATGACAGCAACTTATTCCACCGAAGCAGTATTTTGTTATACAAAACATTTTTAAGAAAGAAATGAGATGAAGGGGTCTTGTGCCTTCAATATAATGTTGGTTAAGTAAATAGGGAGGGTTTTTCATATGCACTATTAATTTCTGAATTATTAATAGTGTGAAAGATATTAATAGGAACTCACACAAGTTGCGCTCTGCAGACATATGTGCATATAGCTTATATCTGCAGAAAGTGCAGATGCTGTACTTAAAATTAGAAACTTATTTTTGGACATTCCAATTAATTCAATTCAATGGAAACTGAATTTATAATGATTTTTATTGTTACAATGAATGCATTGTGATTTTGCCAGGCTTATTTTTATAAATGCTCATTTTACAAATTACATAAATTAAATTTAATTCGATCATTATTATACATGTGTGCTAATTTTATTTGGCTGTATGTTTATTATTTGCCAATCTTATTGCTATTATTAATATTCCCCTAGTTTGTGAAACGTATTGTCTTCCCTTCTTTAAATAAGTTATTGTCCAAAACATTTTGTCGCGGTTTCATAAAATGCGGGGTTTCTAATTCCATATCGTGTAGGTGTGTTTGGGTGAAGTCTATGTATTAACCAACCAATGCCTAATAAACTCGCTCTGCTTTGGAGTTTCCATTCTTTCATGGCTTTCTTGATTAACCCATCTGTAACATATATGCTATACTACTATTAACCAACTTATAACTTGGTTTCTCGCGAATGCCTTATACTATCATAAAAGTAAAGTATTTTCTATGGATATAATACTGTATTGCAACAATCATATGTGATCACTGGGGCATCCATAAATTACAAAGGAAAATTGTGACTCGATGCTCGGCATTTTTACGTGCCGAATAGAAAGCAACGTTGTGACTTTCCGGCCCCCATCTGTTCAAAGATATATAAATGGTGATTTGTAGATGCTTCATCTGTGACTGGAATTCACCGTTACGGTTTTATATTTGCTGATTACATTGTTTATTTTATGCCTGATTTTTTATTCTCCATCTTTGCTTCTTCCATGTTCTGTTTTGTTTCTGTTGTCATTGCGCGCTTGTGCTATATAATTATATAACAGCTTATAGAGATGATATATTCTTATTCTAATAATTATTACATGATCTATATATAACTCTCTCTCTCTTTCTCTGTCTTTACAATCTGTATTTTTATACGGTACAATCCTTGTTTCAGGCCCAGCCAATCCCGGCCGAATTGGTGGCAAAATTACTGGGCAACCGGGTAGCGGTGAGTCCCATAGTCACAGTGGAGCCAAGGCGACGTAAATTCCACAAACCCATAACTTTAACCATCCCCGTCCCCCAAGCCGCTGCTAAGGGCATGATCAACACGTACAGCGGAGACACACCGACGCTCAGGTTGTTGTGCAGCATAACAGGTAGTACCAAGTCAGGTTTGTCCGCAGCTGTCCATGTTTTTTCTCTTTCCTTTCATTTCTCAATCAGTCAGTTTCTTGTAGCTATCTATATCTATCCTTTCTCTTTCACTCTATCAACACATATTATACTTGTTTCATTATATCTTCCATGTCACACCATACACTTATGTATTTGGTTTTCATACATTTATATACAGTAAAAGTTTGTACAGACCTTTCAGATACCGGTACAACTTGTGCCAAATTGTTTGTTACAGTAGTGTAATGATCATGTGGGTTAACTTACAGTTAATCAATTGTAATCTGTGAAAAGTTTAATTGAATGGAATGGAATTATTTCAGTCAAAAACAGTAGATCAAACTGCAAAGGGCACTTTTAATGGCGCTGATACAGTAGTGTCACCTGGTGGGTTCAGTGGGTTGGTACAGTTGGTATAGTTGTATGGTTAACATTCAAATTCAAACTTCAAACAGAACATGATAAACTTGAAAGTTCCACTTTTCTTTCATTTCTTTTTCTTTCTGCAAGAGACCGCCGCGTGTCTTTTATGGATAAGATTAGGTGGAGATGTATAGCAAGCTGATTTTTGAAATGAATGATTGCTAATTTGTCAAGATTGTAAATTTATAAGGTAATATATTGTAAAGATACATTTCCAGTATTACGACAATTATTCTTGATTTAATAAGTAACTGACAACGATGTGAAATGATGAATATATTCTGAACTCGCATTATTTAATACAGTACATGGCAATTAAAAATACCGAAGTTTCTGTTTAATAATATAGAATTAGTAATGTCCTGCTCATGATATAGTTTTGTGTTATAATGTACACAATATAGTTTTTCTATCCGAATAGCTTTCTCTATATTTTCCGCAGTCTCTTGTTCCATTTGCGGACAAACCTTCATTTCTTTTGCGCAACCTTTGGATTTAACTTGTAGTTAAGGTTAATAAGAATTATTGCAGACGTGTATAATATATTATATATATAATTAATTTATTGTTTCTGCATTTCATAATATGTTCTGCAATATACGCCATAAAGTTATATGCAGCAAAGAACAGTCGACCGCATACTACTTCATTGTATTAATTGAAAGTTGGAAAATGTTTATATTAATTGTTCTTGTTTGTTGAGGAAACAGAGGGTGAAATGTTCACCATCATTAACTTAATGCAACTGCAGTAATAAAGTAATGAACTGTGGGAAATACTTTCGGGTAGTCATGCGCGACTTTTGTCCTTTGCTGTATTGTCATTTTCTCATTTTCTATCTTGTTAGTGCATGATCTTTTCTTTTCTCCTTTTGGCATGCAATTCACCAACAAACTATATATTTCATTTATATTAAACGTTGAATTAATTAAACCCTGAATTTCTGTTATTTTTCTGCGTAAAAATTTCATGAAGTTGAATTAACTTTTATTTCCCCTGATACGTGGGATTGTATTTATTTCAATACAAAGGTTTCTCATAGTTTAAGTTGCTGATCGGCCGGTCTGTTGTGGTGAATTGCGTGGTATTAATGTCTTATTTCCTATTTCTATAATTTTATTTTGGCATAAACTGTAGTCGTCTCCATTTGTTCGTTTTGGCGGGTGTTTTTCAGGAGGAACCACTCGTGCCCAATGGGAGGATGTCACAGGATCAACGCCTTTAACATTTGTTAACGATTGCGTATCATTTACAACAACTGTCTCGGCGAGGTAAATTTCATACTAGCACATTCACCGCACCGCGTTGCTCATCTTGATGTTAATATACGCGTGTACAAACATTAATTCACAGGTTCTGGCTGATGGATTGCCGAAATATCAGCGAAGCAACAAAGATGGCCACCGAGCTATATAGAGAAGCAATTCACGTACCGTTCATGGCGAAATTTGTGGTGTTTGCGAAGAGGCATGATCCTTCGGAAGCTCGTTTGAGGGTGTTCTGCATGACGGATGACAAGGAAGAAAAGACGTTAGAGAGCCAAGAGAACTTTCAAGAGGTTGCCAAAAGTAGAGATGTGGAGGTGAGAGAGAGTGGATTAAATTGGAGTGGCATTACTTGCGCCGTGACTCATGATTATCTCGCGTACCTATTAGGTTTTGGAAGCCAAAGCTCAATTTGTGGAGTTTGCCGGAAACCTTGTGCCTGTAACCAAATCCGGAGAACAGCTGTCACTGCACTTCCATGCTTTCCGTGAAAATAGACTGCCGTTCGTGACTCGCGTACGAGATCCGCATCAAGATCCAATCGGTCGCATAGCTTTCATGCGAGAACCGAAAGTTGGCCGTGGAGAAGCTCCTCAAGCTCCAATCTGCAATCTTAACATAGCTCTACCTGATATAGCTAAGGTAAAATAAATCCCCGTTGCGGGAGGAGTTTGGATCTTTCGGCTTATCCTATCGATCGCGTGTTTTGTACTCTCGCGTAGACCGATCAATCTCCGCCGGAAGGTGATCTGCTTACAATTGAAAAGAGATACGACTACCTGAAGGAAGTAGGAATAAGTAAGTTACACCGAAATTTACCTAAGTTGTTTATTTGTTGTCCATAACCATTAAAACATTGTTTTGTAAATTACAGGTAAGCCGGAAACAATACATAAAGCGGAGCTGAGGCTGTCTGACATATCAACTTTGCTTGGAAAAGACTGGGTGCCTTTAGCCCTTCAGTTAGACATAGCAGATTCTGACATTAATGTCATTAAAACCGAGTACCCGGATGATGTTGACAAACAAGCTATCGTCATGCTCAGACTTTGGATGCAGGTATCCGGTAACAAAGCAACGGGTAAGTTGGAAAACCCTTGTACACGTGTGTTAGTTACCGAAGAAGTTTGCTTACACCTTGTTCATCTTGTAGGAAACACTCTGGAAAAAGCTCTGCGTAAGATAAACCGCGAAGACATTGTGAATCATTGCATCTTCAACGTTGAACTCGTGACAGATGACGTTGAACGAGCCGTTGCCAAAGTCCATCTTGACCAATCTGGTAAGGAACTGAAGGAATGATTAAGGCAGGGATGTTAATTGAAGCAATCAATTACCCACTGTTTTGTTTTCAGGATTTGAAACTCTGAAGGAAGAACTTGGACCGTCTCGGGAAGCTTCTTTGCGCCGCGACACTTCGCTGGATGCCTCGTACGACGAGCAGGATATCATGAAAGTAATTGACAATGATCGATACATTTGGGGATAACTGAGCACTGCAGTTAGATTCGTTTATACTTTTCTCGGAAGGAGGCGGAGTCAGCCGAAGAAACTAGTAGCGAAGCCGGTTCGATTTCCGAACATCCCGCGCCCGCTCCGGCACCTGAAATCATTGTGTCAGGTAAGAATTTCAACACTGTCATTCCCTAATAACTGGGTTACATTTGACATCTATATAAAATACTATAGCATTGTACATAGTGGCAGTTGGTAATTATTCCTTCAGTGTGGTTTTTATTAGTAAAGCATGGTGAGCAAAGGTGTGTATCGCACTTCGATCAATATATTGTTGTTTGTGTATGCTTGTATTTATAACGAGCATGATAATTATTGGTTATTTGTTGTATATTTTGATTTCAATTCTGCACGGTCACCGGAAATGCCGCAAGATCACACTGTATTTCTGTATACGTATAGGTGTTGTTATGTATGTATTTCATAATTTGCACATGACATGCATTTTTATGTTGTATTTTTCAGTTTTTATTGTTGGAGAGAATGGATTTTTATTTGCTGGTATGAGATTAAACCAAAAGAAAATGTTGACAAATGAAGTGAGAGAAAAAGAAACTGGTGGAAAAGAAAATATTTGATGAAATACTATGACAGTATTTATAGGTTGCTAATTTGTAGTTTTATTTGTTGTTGACTAATTACTTTAAATATAAATACAAATTATATTTTTGTGAATATAACGTGTAGATTTTTGATAAATCAGTGGCGCGTTCAAGGGATTTTATTTTCACTTCCACCAGTTTATATCGCATACAATATAATTGTGAAATAAGCTTATTTACAGTATATACTGGTAGTTGAAATGTGGATATTTGTTTTGAAAACTAGAGGAAGTATAGTTGTCATCGCCATCAAGCATTGCTCGTAGTACTGACGTATATTGCTGCTTAGGCATGTTTGGTTTTTCATTTGAAACTGTACAGTTTCCAATATTAGTAGGGTTGGCATTTTTGTGTTTTGCTCCTTGTGCATTGAATTTGAACAGACTAATGACGTTACAGTAATGGCTTCTTGTTTGGCTCGTCAGAGATGCGCCAATAACATGGCCAATTTTGCACCTCCATCAAGCGTAAAAACTGACTGGTGTCATGACCTGTTGCAAACATCATACAAATAGAAGGCTTTTTCCTTTTTACATTGTAATATATATAGTCTGCTGACATGTGCACCTCCTATATAACAGTGTTGATCATGATGGTAATGTGTGCATGGTTTTTTGGACGATTCCAATTTCACCTGCGAAAGCAGACAGGAAAGCGAGAAAGGCCGAAGAAGAACTGGAAGATGATGAAGCTGATGGTCAGATGGTGCCTCCAAGGCGAAGCAAGAAAATGGTTGCATTTGAGGAAGATCTGGTTACGAAAAGGCCTGAAGGCGTTCAAGCAGAAAGTGTCACTGTTCAGAAAAGAGAGAAAAAGGTAACGGAACAAGAACATGAAGAAGAGGAAGAAACAACCGAAGGCGTATGCGTACCGAAGCGAAGAAGCGTAACCGATATCGTTTCCCAGTTCGAGGTAATTTCGGACAAAGGTAATGGGGCAACAGCTAAAGCTGAAAAGATACAGGCTGAAACAGATGTCCTGGAACTTCTGAAGATGTTCGATCCAACGAAGGAAGAAAAAGTACAAGTACAAGTACGCGCCGACACGAAGCCGAAAATCGTAACGGAGATCTACAAGCCGCTGGTTGTCGAAGAAGACACTGCGGTAGAAGAGGTTCCAGAAGACATTGAGGAGGTAGAAATAATTGAAGTACAACCATCTGTGGTTGAGAAAGAATCGCCAGGTTTGGACACCATGCAAGATGTCGTCACACGTGAAGTTCACGTTTTGAAATACGAAGGTGATGAAGGTCCCAGAATGCATGACGTCCTCCAAGAACCTTTGGTGACAAGGAAAGAAGATGATCTGTTGTCATTCCTCGAGAGCGATGTTCCTTCGAGTTCCAGGGTTATTGCCGAAAAAGATCGCGTCGAAGTTGTCATCGAGGCTCAGAGTCACGAAATAGCCGATGAACCTTGGGAGGATGTTCAGGTTCACGTACATGGCGAGGAGCATGATGGTCCTATGGAAGCTGTAACGGAAGTCCATGAGGATGTACTCGTATGTCCGGTTGCAGCAGCACATCATCCTATGGAGGAAATTGTTGGCGTAATGCAGCCGCTAGATGCGGAAGCGGTTGCTTTGGCAGCCAGCAGGCAAGAGGAGGAGGAATGCAAGTTGAGGAAACCATTGCACCATGAGTTACCTTTGTTGCAACAGCAAGAGTCTCTGTCAGAATTGTTTGTCAAGGATGACGTCAGCGTAGAAGAATTGATCACATTTGGTGATTACGAAAAGGAACAGCGTGATGATGATGATGATGATGATGATCGTGAGGATGATGACCGCGAAGACTTGATGCAACAACATGATCTTCAAGAAGGTAGAAATGATCTGTTCATCAGTCTGCCATCTTTCCAGTCTTCTCCAATTATTGCAATGCATCCCGGTATAAATGATGTTCCGTGAACCACTTACAGCAAATTCGGTGTTGATGTAACTCTATGGGATAAAGGGTTATTGGGAGGGGAATTGGTAAAGTTAAAAATACAAAGCAGTTGCAAACCTGAACGGCTCTCTGATTTAATCTTATTCTTGTATGTATTATAAATAATTTCATTTCAATAGTAGCATAATGAATGGAAATACGTAAATAAATGATGAAATGAGGAAATTTCCTGATCATTTTGACAAACTGAATTATATATTGCAAACCATTTGGTATGAACCTTTAAGTTGACTTGCAACTGCTTTATTGTTTAGCTTATAATTTAAAACTGTGCCAATTGTTCCCAACAGTGACAGATCATATAATTTGAAATTGTCAACTACTTACTTCCCTTGTTTTTTATTAATATGTAGTTATTCTGTTGTGATATAATTATTTGATAATAAGATTACTTTATCTTAAAATTAAGCTTGCTAGACGATGATTACTAAATTAATATAATGAGATATGTATAGTTTTTTTTTCAGTTCTGCATGGGTGGAAATTCACTCGGTGTTTGTGTGTCTCTTTTTTGAAGTACACATATGTGATTGGTTGATTGCCTGTGTGTACTGTTAACAGTATACCCTTGCATATACAGTGTTGCATGGATATTATACATGCACGTGAAACGTGATGTGGATTTAATTCGGTTTGGTGTATCCAGGGTATCCCAACCGTATTTCCTTGTGTTAAAAATTCATTAGATACTGGTAAAAAGGGACAATTGCCTACTGCTCAACCAGCAGAGCAAGTCCAAGTACTGGAAAAACCATCAGGTGTGACAAATAGTATTATCCTGCTTGTTTCACTTTCCATTCTTTCTTCTTTGTTAAATGAAAAATGTTGTCATATGTTTTTAATGAAGCCGAACAGCATGTTGCCACTAGGACACCACCATCTTCTCCAGTGGAAACAACACAAGGTATACATTTGTATTGATTGACAACTTTCTCCCATTACTCTTTTTCTTACCTGTACCTTCTTCTTCTGTGTCTGTGTCTGTCTGAATTCCCATTTGTTTGTGGGCTTCTTCTACATAAAAGTTCAAGTGAGTGGTGTTGATGGTAAAGTGACAACTGTTACAACCACCAAGTCAGAATCAGGGGAAGATGGATTAACCAAGAAAACAGTGGTTACAACAACTACAGTCGTTGGTCAGGTTTCCACAGGTAAAAAGAGTGTCGCAGAAAATAAGATATGGATTGGTGTTGTTATAGTATATAAGGTTTCATATAGGAAATGTGTTGCGTACCGTGTGATCTTGACGGCATTTTTGTAGCTGTAGCATTTCTTGCCACATTGTGGTACATTGTGGAATGAGAAAGTAATCATTATAACTCCACAGTATGATGAATAGTGGAATCTCTCTATAACATGAACAAGTTGCGTAAATTTCAGAAATTATGATGAAGTTCCAAATGTTTCATCCATTTTAGACTATGGTACTAGGGTCATGAAGGGCTATGAACGACTATGGTCCTTGCAGCGTTTATTATATTTATATGATTCGATTTGTACAGTTAAGCCATAATATTAATGTTTAAATTAAGCTTGTGATAGTTGAAATGTTGCCGTGATTTGCAGGTGAACCTCTGGAAGCGGCTAGGTTGGCCGAAGCCGAATATTGGGCCTCTCAGGAGCTTGAACGTATCACCCCTGACCTCTTGGACTCGAGTAGGGATTCACAGGGGATGGTGTCTGAAGAGGAACCCATAAACGATGGACATGTTGTGAAAGAAGGTAAAAACAGATTTTCACTTATTATTCTGTCGTGTTCTGTGCGTACTGTGTGTGCAATACAAAAAGTCTTGGCAAATCTTCTTCACTCATGGCAAATGAGATTAGAAATCCTTTTAAAGGAGACACAAATTAGAAACCTTACAATATAGCATGATAATTTAATAAAAGTAATGGAATTAATGTTGAAGATTGTCTGTCTATTTTTGCGCTGATTTGGTGGAAAGCACCTCTTGCTTTGTCTCATTACTGTTACCTGTTTACTTTGGATTCTGCTTGGTATTGTAAGTAAAATATCATATTCTATCTTGAAATTTCAATTCAATTTACACAGTCTCGTTCTTTGTCCATTTTTCTACGATTCGCAGTGAAAACCAACTTGTCATGTCTTCGAATGCAATTTGCCAGGACTATTTGAACACTTTTGTTTCGTTTTTAGTATTCAGTTCACCTTAATTTTTAGTTCAGTTTATTGTAGATATGATTTGGTAATTTATAAGGCCAAACACCTACAATAAGTCTTAACAAAGCATATTTAATTTTGTTAGATTTCTTTGCTTTGTAATGTCTTCAATTGGAAACATTCTTTGCAAGGATTATTTGGAATGTTTTTTGAGCTTGCCAATCAATAACTGTTAATTTTAGAAGTTCACAAATAGTTAACAAGCATGATATGTCACATATTTTTATTTAATTGGAATGTCGAATGATGATTACTTTGAGTTATTTCTAGTCTTCAGCACGTAAAACTTTTGTGAAGCACACAGGAAGTGATTTACTATTAAGTTTCGTGAATTTGGTTCATTTGAATTCATTTGCGAGGGATCTGTCATGTATTTTGCATCACATTTACTTGGACTTTTTACTTTTTTGCCACCATTCTGTACGAGTGTGCGTGTGATGAGTGGTTTCATGCATTTCACCCATCAAAGTTTTCCCCCTTGTTCATCGTTTTCAATTATTTGTGTGCTGTATTTTTTCATATTATTCATCATGATTTTGATTTTGTTTATCCAAGGTAAGTTTTTGGGTCATGCCATTTTTAACCCTCATGCAACTATTTTCTTTTTTGTTATTATTATTTGGCTACCCAATTAACGGAGCATTTTTGAATTTGTGTTCTCGTGTGGATCTAAAATCTATCTACAAACTTTCACCTGAATGTTATTGTTCGCATTGATGGTTTTGCTTCATTTATAACTATTAGAGGTTGTGTTATATACTTTGATCGATATATAGATTAATTACATTGTGTCAGCTTTGGCGTGGAACTTTTAATTTGAAATATTTTTAGTTTTTGTGTTTTGCTGGCGGTATTAAAATTAGAGAATGGGTGTTATTATGCTAATGGTGGTCTTAGGGGATAGTTAAATGAGCAACTGTTGAGCGCCTAACTTGGTTGCTATAACAGCTGAAATGTGCAGATTGATTTCAAGAATAATTGAAATTGCATTGCACTGAAATTATGCTGTTAACAATGTTTTGCAATGTATGCATAATTTAGTCCTAAAAAGAAATCCTTAAGGCCACCGCAACCACTGGTAATGGCTGTGGATGTTGAGGAACTTTAAATGTGTAGTTGTTTTCTAGAAATGGGGTTCAAAACATGAGAAATAACCCAAATTGCACTTTGCATTAAGCAAAAACACTGTCTGCACTGTCAACAAGTTGAACTTCCTCCAATTTATCCTCCACTTGATCACTTTCATTATACAAATACACGGCTGCAAATGAAGATTTCCGCTGATAAGAGCAATAAATTCGCATGAAAATATGGTTTATTGCACCATTTTCTCTCAGTAAAATCAGATTTAGTACCTTGTTATTGTAAAGGTTATGCCATATCTTGACCAAGACCAAGTAGTTAGTTCATGAAATGAGTATACACAATATCATCAGTATTTATTAAAACCAATTTTTCTCACCAAAGGAAAAGCCACTTGGATAACTTGTATTATGCTTGCAGTATATCTTTATTCATTTTTAGTGACGTTTGTTTTGTTTTTCTGTCTGCCATTTATGGTTGTATATTCAGTTGAATTTAGTGCATACTTTACCGATTGAGCAGCTGCACACAAATATAGTAGCTTCTGCGCTTCTTTGTTTCCCCGTATTGCGTTGTGTATTCCTTGGTTCATTTCAGTTGTCATTCTCATAACATTCCCTCCTTATATAAGTTGGTTTTCTCATGATGCACACTTGCCATTTCTCCTCTCATCACCTTTTGATTTTTCCCCGCTAAATGCCGTTTCATCATATCGTCCACATGTGAGCGAAGAGTCCTTGTGAACATGATCATGGTGGCAGTGGATTTTCATCCAGCTCGCAGTCAGATTAATGGTCGTGTTTCCATCTGTAATTAACCCCAAATTACAGCTGAGTTGGAGAAGAAGATCTCCATTCCCTTATCCTCAACGCCTGTGTGCCCCGTGGTACGCATGGTACGTGATGGCAAGGATGTCGGTGTTGCCAGCATCATCAGAGGAGGTGCTGGTGTAGATGGGGACAAGGACCAAGGAAAAGAAGGCATCACCTGTCAAGAAGATGAACAAATATCAGTTGATGCTGCTGCTGCACCTGACGCGAAGGCTAATTTAGCCCGCAAGGTTGCTTTTGCGGAAGAGCAACCCCAGAAACGAAAGGAGGTAGCTAATGGAAAGGCTAAGGAGAAAAGCAGGGATACTTCTTACGTAGCTGGGGGAGAAGAGAGAGAAACTGAAGGTTCCAGAAGTACAAGGCAGAATGGGAACGGTCATCCGGCAAGGTTCCCACCGCGAGGTTTTGGTGCCGATGACTCGTGGCGATATGGGCCTGGTCCAAGGTTCTCTCCTCAGTTTGGTTCATTCAGGGGCTTTGATAGAATGCCTTCTGTTGAATTGGTGCTTGGCAGGAAGAAAATAGAGACTGAAGAGGCCTCGGCTACAACTGAGAACCGCGTCATGTTGTACGGCTCCACCGAAGTAGCGAAGACGTTGGAGATCTCTATATTCACTGAGTCAAGGATCACAGTGACCACTGCTCCTAGTGCACCTGTTATTCCAGTTGGTCGACAAGAATTGTTCGACGACGATGACGATGATGATCAGAGTGGTGGCAGTAGTGGCCAACGACCGGCTCAGATCAACATATCGCTTAACGACTCGACGGTTAGCAGTTTGAGAGTTGGTGAAGAGAAGTCTGCCAAATCCAAAGTTGATACAGTGGACACGTCAATATCGCCCTTTACAAGTCCCTTGTCAGAAAGTGCTGCAACAACTACGACGACAGATACAGGACATGCTGGTGAAAGCTCACTCCAGCTTACTGATGCAGCCAGTAGCCCTTGCGAACACACCGCTGATACTGGAATAGAGTCTCAATCTGGTGCTACCAGTGTTTGTGATGCTGCATTGAGCCCCATTCTTACTGAAGTTGCTTCAGTGGCTACAAGTCCCATTCGGCCCCTGACTGCTTCTGCTGCTAATAGTCCCGTAGACATTGGAAGAAGTGATGCCGGTATTGTTACCGAAAGGCCCAGTTTAACTGATGTCAGCTGTGGCCCTGCATACGATGATGTTGAACAAGTGGCTACACCAACAGAAGCACAGATCTCCGAAATTGAGGAGTATCAAGCTACACCTGAAGCTGATCTTCCCCTAGAAATGCAGTTCCTTGAGGAGTTAGACATTGTGAGTGTCGAGGAGCAGGATTTAATGACTGCAAGTGATATGCTGGAGGAAGATGTGGTAATGGAACGAAGGGTACTTGAAGCAGAAATGCATTTTGAAGGACATTTCGAGGTTGTTGGAAAAAGAGCAGAAGTGATTCCTGATGTGTCTACTGTGATTCAACCTTCAAAAGTTGACGTAATGGAAGATGCCAAAATACGTTTGGAGCAGATTTTTCAGGATGAAATCCGTGGTGATGATGTTGTAATTGAACTTGAACCTGTTCAAGGCTCTTCACCCTTACAAGTGATATCTATATCGGATGTTGTAGAAGAAGAAATCAGACAGGAGGTGAAAGATATTGGACTTGAAGCCGAGAAGATATCACAGACTGAATTAGATACACAGCCAGCTATGGAATTGGTATCTTCTGATTCTACAATGGTGAAAATGATTATGAAGAAGGAGAAAAGCCCTGTGACTGAGACGAAATCTGTTCCTGGAATCGAAACAGCAGAACTAAAGATTGATACCACAGATTTTGGCAAAACCGAAATAATGACATCTGATCCAAAGAAGAAAGTTCTTGAAATCACTCCCATTGAAGAAAAACTGATCCAAGAACAAGTTACTGAAATCTCTTTTTTGGAAACCTTCGAGGTTGTTGGAAAGCCAGCTATTGCCAAAGATGATGATGGTCATGTAGTGTGGGATGATGGTGGTGCAGAAAAGAAAGTTGTTCTTGAAGTGGAAACAACATCAAAAATATTGGAAACTTATGAGGTTGTTGAAATGGAGAGGCAAGATGATGTACAAAAGAAAGTTGTTTCTGAATTGGAAACAACATTAAGAAAAATGGAACCTGTTGAAGTTGGGTCAGCTTTCGGAGAGATTTCACAAGATGGAGAAATGCCTCATGATGGGAGAGTTGTATTTCCGAAGCAGAAATCATTTGAAATAGTTGATAGTCACTTGGAAATGGATGGAAAAGCGAAATCGCCACCAGCTGTGAGCCTATTTGTCACAGAGGAAGCAAAACACATGCCTGAGGCCATCACACCAGACTCAAAGGAAGTTGTTGAACCTATTTTCGAACGAACTGCCATTGGCAGATCAACTTCGTTCTTAGTTGAGTCTTTGGTCTCCCGATTAACTTCTGTTCCTTCAGAAGAACCTGTTGAAACTTCAGGTATTGTCAGAACTATAATATCAGAAGGGGAGAAAGATAGGATCATCGATGGTGTTAGCAGAGACAAATTGGAAATTGAGCTCAGCAGTGGTGTGGATCTAGAAGAAGCTCCTGATAGGATTCTGACAATAAAATGGGATGAGGATGATGATAGGAGATCTATTGTGTCCTTGGAAGAACATGAACCTTTTGCGGAGATTCCATACGTACAAAAGCCACAAATGGATATTGCTGAGTCGGTACCTCGGCATGATGAACCAATGCTTCTGAAGGACACAATTGATGTAGCACCAGGTATTGTTGCAGTTCAGTTAGATTCCAGTACACTGGAGCAGGAATATGAGGATGTTACGCAGAGTAGAGCTGGTGAGACCGATATTTTACCAGTTGCTGATGAGGTGGAAACCAAACAAGGAGTGTTTAAGTCCCGAGATGTGTATTCTGTAGAATGCACTGTTGTTGAGGCTGTGATTGAGGAGTTAGATGAACCAAATTTTGAGATGGCTCAGTGCATGGATGCAGATGTGTCTCGTGTTTCACATTACGAAATTGAGAAAGGCATTTCGGGCGAAGTTTGCCATGTGAGGGAAATTATGCTAGTTACGGGTGATGTTGATGATACACATAAAAAACTAGAAAGTATCGAATCGGATGAATACAGAGGACAGTGGGAAGGACTGTACGAGAGTTACGGAGAAAGAGTGGAAGTTGCCCAGTCTGTAATGCCAAAAGTTGAGCAGGCAGTTCTTGAAGTGAAGACTGAAGTCACACTTGACAAACCACCTGCACAGACAGAATTACCTGTAATGATTATTATATCCGAACAACTGCAATTGTCCAAGTTGGAAGAGAGGAAAATGGATGAAACAAAGATGGAAGGGGCAACATATATGGAAACCAAGTTAGAAACACCAGTGACTGAAGAGATAGCGGTAAAAGATGCTGAAACCGTGGAGGTGAAGCTGGAAACTGGAAGTGTTCCATTAAAATATTATGAAGATGCGAGAGTGGTATCACAATTAGATAAGGAGGCGATTGATGATGCCACAGTTGAAGTACTTAAAAGTGAAGAAATGAAGGCTCTGGAAACGAAAATATCGAGTGACATTGCTGAAATAAACAGATTGGAAGAGACAATCCTTAAAGAAACAAAAATTACACCTGAAAAGGTTGTGGAGACTAAACATTCTGAAGAACTGCGTGAAGAAACTCTGTTAGCTAAAGAAATAGTTCAGATGGCAAAATTAATTGCTGAAATAGCTGAGGATGCCAAAATGGATATTGCAAAAGTTCATGAAACAAAGTTGGTCACAGAAACTACCGATATGGAGAAATTTGTTGATGTGGTTGGGGAAGCAAAGTCAAGCAAAGTTGCAAAAGGTGAAATGAAGGTTGAAAGTGAGGTGATTAAGGAACAAGTGATTCGAGAAGAAATAATTTTGGAGACCAAGTTGGAAAAAGACATGGTTGACGAAACTAAACTGGCTGGTGTCGTTGTAGATGTTGCCAACTTAACTGGAGAGGAATTTGGCAAAGAATCAACTGTAGCAACAGAAATTGAAGAAAGTCGTTTGGGACTGAAAAAGTTTGAATCGGCTGAATTAGAGGGAGAAGTGGTAAAGGAAGCGAAATTTGCTGGGGATATTTTGGAAGTAACCCAGCTGAATGAAACAAAATCAACAGATTTCGAAAGCAAGGAATCATTGTTGGGAACTAAAACATTTCAGGAATCTAAAGTAGATGTGGCATCTGAATTGGTCGGTGAGCTGATGGAAAAATCCAAGTTGGGTGGCGAAATGTTGGTGGAAACTAAGTTGGAAATTAAGGCAGAAAGGGAAGTTGAAGAATCTGAATTGACTTTAGAAGCGGTTAAGATGAGCAAATTGGTGAAGAAAGTGGTTGATGAAGAAGCTAAATCTCATGGAGAAATAGTAGAGAAAATTCAATTAAAAGAATCATTTATGGAAGTGGATAAAACACAGGAGCTGGAGAGTGAAATGGTGATGGAAACAAAATTGGTCAGGAAAGTGGTTATTAAGCAGTCTGAAATTATGGGAGAAATGGGCGATGAAACTAAATTGACCAGCGAAATTGTTGAGGAAATCCATCTAACAAGTGATGCGGTTGATAAGACCACATTGGAAAGATCCGTAAAAGAGAAATCCGAATTGAAAGATGAGAAACATATTGAAAAATCGGGAATAGAGACTAAAACTATTGATCACGTTAAATCCACTGTTGACACTGCTGATAAGACCAAACCCTCTAGTGAAGTAGTTGTAGAAACAAAGGCTGGCACAGATGTAATCCATGAATTGGTAGGTGGGGAAATGATTGAAGAATCGGAAGCTGTAATAGAGAAGGCTCCTGAAGTGACTTTGCAGGAAGTTGCGTTGGAGAAAACCAAAACATTGGTAGAAGCTGCCCCCAGTATAATAGTTAAAGAAGCCAAACTTGAAATAAAAACTGAAAAAAAAATTACATTGGGTGAAGAAATTGTAGGTGGACAAATTTCTCAGGTGACTGAAGTGTTGTCAGTTGAACAGATTGAAGATATTCAGTTAACTGAGAAAATTGCTGATGATGGACATTTGGATGTGGTCAGATTAGAAATGCAGGTAACAGAGGAAACGGTGTTAAAAGATGAGCAAATTGATGGATCAGTTTTGAGGGATGATATGTCTGTTGTTCAAGAATTGACTGCAGAGATTAGTGAGAAACCTCAGTTAGAAGTAGTCAAAGACCATAAATTGATTGTAAAAATGGACGAGGGCATAGAATTGGTAGGGGAAAAGGTTGAGGACACCAAATTATTGGAGAAAGTGATTCATGCTAGAATCAGTGGAGATGAGGTGTTAAAAAAAGAAGTTATTGACAGGGCAACAGTTGCAGGTGATAAGTCTGATATTCTTCAATTGACTGAAGAGATTAGTGAGAAACCCCAGTTTGAGGTTACAAAAGAGCCCAAATTGACTCCAGAGGTTGTTGAAGAAGTTGAATTGGTGGAAGAAACGTTTGAGGAAACCAAATCTGTGGAGGTAGTGAGCCATTTTGAAATAGATAAGGAAGACAATTTGGAAAAGAAAATGCTTGATAGGGTTGGGGAAGCTGAAGATGAGGTTCATGTTCTCAAAGGGTCTCATAAGGTTGTTGAGAAACCCGAAGTAGACGTTATGGAAAAACCGAAATTGTCTCCTGAAGTTGTTGAGAAACCCGAAGTAGAAGTTATGGAAAAACCCAAATTGTCTCCTGAGGTTGTTGAGAAACCCCAAGTAGAAGTTATGGAAAAACCGAAATTGTCTCCTGAGGTTGTTGAGAAACCCCAAGTAGAAGTTACAGAAAAACCGAAATTGCCTCCTGAGGTTGTTGAGAAACCCATAGTAGAAGTTACAGAAAAACCCAAATTGTCTCCTGAGGTTGTTGAGAAACCACAAGTAGAAGTTACGGAGAAACCGAAATTGTCTCCTGAGGTTGTTGAGAAACCCCAAATAGAAGTTATGGAGAAACCGAAATTGTCTCCTGAAGTTGTTGAGAAACCCGAAGTAGAAGTTATGGAAAAACCGAAATTGTCTCCTGAGGTTGTTGAGAAACCCCAAGTAGAAGTTACGGAGAAACCGAAATTGTCTCCTGAGGTTGTTGAGAAACCCCACATAGAAGTTATGGAGAAACCGAAATTGTCTCCTGAAGTTGTCGAGGAACCCCAGGTGGAAGTTATGGAAAAACCGAAATTGTCTCCTGAGGTTGTTGAGAAACCCAAAGTAGAAGTTATGGAGAAGCCGAAATTGTCTCCTGAAGTTGTTGAGAAACCCGAAGTAGAAGTTATGGAAAAACCCAAATTGTCCCCTGAGGTTGTTGAGAAACCCAAAGTAGAAGTTATGGAAAAACCGAAATTGTCTCCTGAGGTTGTTGAGAAACCCAAAGTAGAAGTTATGGAAAAACCCAAATTTTCGCCTGAGGTTGTCGAGAAACCCCAAGTAGAAGTTATGGAGAAAAAGAAATTGTCTCCTGAAGTTGTCGAGAAACCCGATGTAGAAGTTATGGAAAAACCCAAATTGTCTCCTGAGGTTGTTGAGAAACCCCACATAGAAGTTATGGAGAGACCGAAATTGTCTTCTGAAGTTGTCGAGGAACCCCAGGTGGAAGTTATGAAAAAACCCAAATTGTCTCCTGAGGTTGTTGAGAAACCCCAAGTAGAAGTTATGGAAAAACCCAAATTGTCTCCTGAGGTTGTTGAGAAACCCCAAGTAGAAGTTATGGAAAAACCCAAATTGTCTCCTGAAGTTGTCGAGAAACCCAAAGTAGACGTTATGGAAAAACCGAAATTGTCTCATAAGGTTGTTGAAGTAACTGAATTAGTGGAAGAAAAGTTTCAGGCAACCAAATCTGTGGAGGATGTGATTCATACTGGAGTGGATAAAGATGAAGTGTTAGAAAAGGAAATGGTTGACAGTACGAAAGTGACTGATGTTCTCAAATTGACGATAGAAACAGTTGCAGAACCCAAATTAGAAGTTGAAGTGGACGAATTGGTAACTGAACAGTTTGTTGAAAGTGAAGTATCAGAGGATGTAGTTAGAAAAATGCAAGTTGAGGAAGAGATTGTTGAAGTGAAATTTGAAAAAGAAAGAACGGATGAAATGAAATTGAAAAGTGCAGCTTTGTTTGAATCAGGCGGCAGGGGTATTGAAGGAATGCTCGATGAAACTGTAATGGTAGATGACAAAGCTGTTGTATCAGAAGCCGTATCTGTTATGAGTAAAACTGCGGACACCAAGTTTGAAACACTTTTGGTCAAAGAAATACAATTGGAGGAGACAGTGAGCCATGTTGGAAGTGATAAGGATATGAAATTAGAAATGGAAACGTCTGAGAAAATCGAATTGGCTGAAGCTCAATTGCATGGTCTTCAATTGACTGCAAAAATTACTGAGGTGACAGAGTTGGTGAGGAAAAAGGAGGAGGACACTGAATTACTCCATCAAGTAGTTAAGGAATTACAGGTGGAAAAAGAAATTGATGGTGTAGTTAAAGTTGAAAAAGAAGCAAAAGTGGATATGAAATTGAAAGATGTAGAAAGTATGTCTGGTGAAACTGTTAAGGTAGAGGAACATGATATTGCAGAAAGAACCAAGTTGTATTTGGGCTCAATTGAAGAGGCTAAGTTGGAAAGCCAGGTTGTTGGGGCACAAAAATCTGTTGATTTGGAAAAGGAATTTGTGACCACTGAATTGTTCGCTTGTCCCAAACTTTTGTCAGAAATATATGAGGAACCCAAATTAGAAAAGAAACCCGTTGAGATTAAATTGATAGGAAAACCTGCTGAGGAGACTGATTTGATAGTTGAAAAGATTGAGGAGAAAGATGACAAGTTAGAAAAGGAAATACTTGACAGGGTCATAGTTGAAGGTGATAAGGCTGATGCTCCCAAATTGACTGCAGAAGTTGGCAAGAAACCCCATTTAGAAGTAATCAAAGAACCTGAATTGACTACGAAAATCGAAGTGATGGATTTGGCAAGAGAAAAGGTTGAGGATGCTGTAGTAATAGCAGAAGAAATTGCAAAGAAGCTACATGTGGATAAAGAAACTGTTGATGTGGTTGAATTTGACAAGCCAGCAAAAGAAGATATTCAGCTGAAAGATTCTGAAATTCTGGACATAGAGTTGGAAGAGACCAAATTATCACGAGATACGTTGCAGGAGATCAAATTAGACAGAGAAAAGCTGGATGGTGTAAAATTAGAAATGCCATTAATAGAGGGGACCGAATTGATGGAAGAATTGAAGGTTGAGGGACAGGTGCTGGAGGAAGCAAAATCTGTGGAGGTGGTTCATAGTGGAATAGTTGCGGAAACCATCTACAAGAGAGACATCAAAGTATCCCAACCAGTCAGTAGAAAGTTTGACGAGACCGTATTAGCAGATGAAACTGTCCAGGAAGCTGATTTCAAAAGAGAAATTGATGTTGTGTCTGCATCAAAAGAGCCAGTCTTGGAGAAAACCACAATGAAAGGTGCAGACCTTAAGAAGTCAGTTTCTGAAATACAAACAGCTGATGAGACTAAGTTGACTGGAGAAACAGTTCAGGATGTCAAGTTGGGAATGACACAAACTGAAGAAGCCAAAAGTTTGGAAGAAGTTGTTCATGGAGGTATAATTGAGGAGGATAGTATTGTCGGAGACATATTTGAGATGACCAAATTGGCTGGAGGGATGATCGAGGTCTCCAAATTGACTGGAGACATTTATGAGGAAGCTAGATTGGAGAAAGGAATTGAAGATACTAAATTTGCCGAAAAAAGGGTGGAAGTTGCTGATTTAATGGAAGGACGTGTCGAGGAATCTAAATTAGTACGTGAAGTTGTCATGGACACGCAATCTGAAATTGAAGGATCAGTGTTGGAAACAGAAACTTTGGAGAAAACTGATTTGGTTAGTGAGCTGGAAGATACAAGCGATGGAACCAAATTAGATGAAACCCTAGTCAGTGAAACTTTGTCTGAGGCACACATTTTTCAGGAAACTGAAAGCTTTCAAGGAGAGGTTTCTGGAGAAGTAATTGAGGAAGCAAAGTTGGAAAGAAAAATGGAGGATGACGTCAGACTACAGAAAGAGAAGTTGGAATTGGTGAAAGTTGAAATGCCTGTGCAGGAGGAGGAAACGCAGCGGAAAAGTGACATTGGTGGAGAAACTAAATTGATTAGAGAAGATGAGACTAAATTTGCAGAGAAATTGATTTGCATGTCTGAGATGGAAGACCCACTAATTAAAGAAAGCGTTTTTCAAACGGAAACCGAGTTGACTGGAGAAATTATTGAAGTGTCCAAACCAGCAGTTGGAAAAGTTGTGGAAACTTTTGTAGACAATTTAATATTGGAATCTAAATTGCCAGATGAGAAAATGGATGGCAGTAAATTGGAACATGAAGTAATTGAAGAGACCAGAGTTGGCAAATTGCGGGTGGATGATGTCAAAGTTGAGGAAGGTGGGCTGGAAAGTAAGATAGAAAAAGAAACCAAATTGGTTGCAGATGTAATTCACGAAGACAAATCGCTCAAGGATAAAATTGAGTACATTAAATTGGAAGAAATAGTTCAGGAAACTAAGTTGAAAGATGTAGAAACTGAAGAACATAAACTTGATAGCGATTCTATTGGGGAGATAAAACTCAGAGAAGTAGTTGCTGTGAAATTGGAATCATCAGAGGTTCAGATAATTGATGAGACTGTTCTGAAAGATGTCAAGGATGTTGATTCCACGTTACATGCCAAACTGGAAGAACAAATTACTGACACAATGAAATTGGAAGATGAACATATTGAAAAATTGGTAGAACAAACATTCACTGCTCCAAAATATGAATTACCCAAAGTTGAGGTGACAGAGTTAACAGAAAGAAAAGATAAGACAGTGAAATTAGCGGAAACAATGACCGATAGCACCGTTGATGATGCAGGTATCATGGCAAGAATTGAAGGTGCTGAAGAGGAAGGACCCCTTGTTGTAAAACTTGATACTGAAGAAAAGGTACCTTCGGTTCCTGTTGTTGGCTCTGTCATTGTTAAAGATATCCCAGCCATTCCAGATGCTGCAATTTCTGAAAGTGTTATTGAATCATCTGTAGAACCAGATGTAGCTGCTGCAAAAATTGATAAATCAAAACTACCATCTGACTTATTACTTACAACAGAAACGGTGCAAGAAGTTTCCAGAAGACCAACTGTCGAAGTCACATTATTTGAAGATGAGAGCAAAATTGTAGCTCACGGTACTATTTCTGATCCTGTTGCAAGGCTCACCTTAAAATCTGGATCTGACAAAGAGGCATCTGCCCCAGAAGTACTTGATGTCTCAGAAACCGTCTCTGATGTATTCGACCATGTTACGTCCAAGTCCGATGAACGTGATTCCACCAGTTCTGATACGCGTGTTGTCACTCCCATTGAGAAATCCCCAGTTTCTGATTTAGACCGCAGAGATTCGGATCCGGTTTCAGATACAACAATGAAATCTGAATTGGTGTCTTTGACAGCTGATGAGAGTAGTGACTTGGATACCTCTGTGGCTTTTGATTCATCTTTTGAATTAGCATCTTCAGATGTCGAAAAACAAGTTGAGGTGATTGAACGTAAGCTGGTCAGCTTGAAAAAGAAAATTGAACATGTAGAGGAACAGATTGTGAAAGGGGAGGCAATCAAACCTTCTGTTGTTCCACCGGATAAAACAAGTGTTACAGTGATTGAGAAAGTAGATGAAACAGCTTCATCATACGTTCCAGATGTAGTTGAGGTTTTTGATATAGCAAAATTAACCGAAATGACGTTAGAAATTCACCAGAAAGTCCCTACTCCTCCAGATTTACTTCCTGGCAGTGAAGTCGGTGCCATATTTGATACGTACCATCTTAGCCTGTCGCAACAGGATGAAACGGATGAAAATGTTCCTGCCAGTGAAACGGCAGTTTCAGAAATAGTTCCCGATCTAATTGGGTCTATTGGTGATCCCAAGACAATCTTTAGTGACGTCCGAACAGATTTAGAACCTGTAGACTCTTTTACTTCTGCTGTTGCTGCAGATCTGACATCAACGGAACGTACGGTACCGGATTTGGTTGGAACGGAGAGTGGTGATGTGTTATTTGCGAAACAGGAAGAGAAGGTAATGACTCTTGGAATGACTATTCCAATGTTGTCAGCTTCTTCACCAACTATAACAGTAACTCCAGAATCCCCTTCACAATTGGAGGCTCCAGAATATGATATTTTTGCGGGGGAGGATCAGCGTGTTGAGAAATATGTCGAAGAAGTTGTTTCTGTAACACACGATGATTTTGATGTATCAGGTAGTCCTTCAGCTGAGGCTGTTATTCCGAAAGATGATAAATTCCTCTTGGAATTAGAGACTATCGTTGAGGCTTCGGTGACTCCTAGTCCGGAAATTGCGCATGGGTTCGAGGAGCAAGAATCGAGGTTGTTTCAGGAAGCTGTTGTATCAAGAGTTCTTGATCTTGTTCAAAAAGATACTGACCATGATCATGAGGTGATTGTATCAGATGCTGACAAATTACCACCTCGTGCTTTTGAGGCTGAGCAGGTAGCTCGCAAAATTGAACCCATCCCACTATTGAGAACATTAGAAAGTTGTCGAAGTCCAAGTCCCCCTGAGGTAGCTGAAATTGAACTGATACCTACGTTTGATGTGGGAAAAGTTGAAGTGAATGGGAAAGGTTCTGAGGGGCTTGTTATAAAAAGTTTGCAATTTGATAATGATGATGTGATTGGGGAACAAGATCAATCAATTGTTTGCGGGGAGCGAGTTACAACATCCCCAAATTTTGAATTGCGAGAGATAATCATTGAAGAACAATTTTCACCAATACTTGAAGTGATTGTAATTGTCCCTCCGAGGGAAAGAATGTCTTTGGAATCTATTGAATTAAGTAGAAGAGCATCCCCTCCACGGTTGCTTAGTCCCGAAAAGAGAAAAGTTGAACCAACCGATACGCGATTTACTTTTGCATTGGACAAAGAACGAGATGTTACCGAGCTAAGTGTAATTACTGACGACATGAAACTGGTTATGATTCCTCCTCAAGTGAGCAAAACTGCAGTGCCTACCACCGAAAAAGACATAGCATCCAAGTCCCCAGAACACGCAACTATCTCTTCCATACAACCTGCGACAACTACTACACTTCTAATGGATATGGATAGTGCAGTGATCCCCTCTGGCCAATTCACACAGCCTTCACTTACCACTGAAACTGGCCCTGAGGTGACTGTGTTGACAGATGTTGAAGACATCGAGGACACTGAAGATGGTGCCTCTCAAACACTTCTAGTAGTAAAAGAGCCTGTTGAAGGCCTTACGGATGTAGAGGATGTTGATGCTTCCGGTGATGATGCAGAGTCTGCAGTCGAAGAAGATCAGCCAGACATCTTGGCATCAATGTTGCCGGATGAAGACCAAGTGGTTCTCCTTACTGAAGACCGTCCTTCAGATTCTGGATGGAGGGTATATGTCGCAGGAGATTCGGAAGACGAAGGTGGTGTTCAACATCTGAGTGACTTCGAGGAAGTTGAGTTTTCAGCCGATGAAGATGATCATACTCCTGAGCAGCCTGAGCGTAGAGAGACATTGAACGGACCAATTACCCAAATGCTAACCATGGCCCTTGATCCAGGAGTGACCACTGTCATGGAAATGAAATCTACTGATGGCGTTCTTCTTAATGTTCCTGCTTCAGAGGCTGCCCAAGGTTCGTTGACTGATACTGAGGACGTGGATGCTTCAGATGAAGAGGCGACATCATCCGGTGGAGGTACGAAGCAATCTTTTTTAGCCGCAGAATGTTTAGATGATCATCATCAAGGTGCTCCTCCTTCGTACGCTGCTGCGCTTGGCCTTCCATCTGCCAAAACGAAAATTACTTCTATATCAGAAACTGATAAGGAATCTTGGATACATGAGGTTAGCCAAGTTTTAGCATCAGCTTTCAGTGCACCCATTGCGGTAGCTGCACCTTCCGCGTTACCTGCTGCACTTGTCGTTCCACCAACTTTGGATACCTTCACGGATACTGAGGAATTTGCTGCTTCTGATGAAGATATCCTTGCCGCTGAGCAAGGCAGCTTGCCAACAACAGAAACAACTTTATACATTTCCAGTTCATCTACGGATGTACTACAGGTTCACTCAGCTAGGTTAGATATTGCCGCCAGCCAAGAAAAGATGCTCGCAAAGGATGCTGTGTTGGATACTATGGATTTACCTCTAACAGACGTTGAAGACATTGTCTATTCTGACGAGGAGACTCCAGCTGGTACCATTGAATCATGGGCTTCAAGTCCTTTGCCATCGTTTTCATCAGTTACTCGAGAGACAATAGAATATGAAAATGGTATCACGCAGACACGTGTAGTCATAGCTCCTGGATCGTCATCCTGGGATTCTAGTTCCGATAGGGCTTCGGATGCTGATGAGTCAGGTGCTCGTAGTTCATTGATGCTTAGCCAAGAAATGGTATCAGGTGGAATGGGTGAGGTGCAGCAGAAGGAAGCACAAATAGCTTTCATATTGGTACCGCAATCGAGTGAGGAAGAGGAAGATGATGATGGCAGCATCGTATCATCATCTCCTTCCCCTATACACATTTCTCAAATGGAACACCATGGGTTCGGAGGACCTAGAGTAGTGCCCTTGACATCTTCCTCTTCGGCGGAAGCAGAAGGATCGTACAAGGAAACTACTGTCGTCCAAGTGGTGACAGACTCCTCATCAGTTGTTACCACTTCCAAAGGTGAAATGTAATGGTCGTCATGCCTGCATGAAGCTAGATGATCATACAAACATACAAAACAAAGGCAGCATATATGATAAAGATGCTTTTTAAGTTAGGCCATAGCTCCTTCACAGTTTCTACAACTTTAAGACCCATTTATCTTATATGTTATGCACGGTTTTCAAGTAAATATATGCAGTACTCCTGTCCGAGTTGGCCACCTTAGATCACATTAATGCATGTGTAACTTAGTAAGGGCCGGGCCTGCTTGGAAAAGTCAGGTGATTCAAATACTGTCAAAGTCAGGTAACATTAATTTGTACAATTGTTAACTTGCCGCAAAAATATAGAAAACTTGGTAAAGAAATGGTCATGGTTGGAGAATTTTGTTCAAAAGATTTTCAGAAGGCAATATGAAATAATGAATGCAGATAATAATAAAGTTAAATTTGTAATGGTCTGTTCTGTTGGCCAACTTCTCAGGTTTTACTGTATAGTTTCCAATAATCGAAACAATGCTAGAATTCAATTCTGGTCTAATGCTAAAGTTGGGTTAACACTTGTCAGGTATTGGGTTAGAATTGCATTCGTAGAACAGTTTAGTAAAACATTTGTTGCCGTTTCCTGAACCAAAATGTTTCATTGTAACAAAAAGCACTTCAGGTTTTGACCTGAGGTACAAATAATCAGCCAAATTACTCACGTCATTTTATATGGTTGGTGTCTTATTTAATTTGCTGATAGAAGTTCGCTTCAGGTCTTCCCAGGATAAATATATTATAGTTTTTAGAAGATTAGTACAAATGTGAACCCACTTTTGGTGTCGGACAAGAGTAATTAATATATACGTATGTTAGATGCATGCGCTGATAACTACAGGTTAACGTCAAGTGTTCCAACCCAAAAGTGAACAGATACATACATATACTCATACTTTCCAATCCAAAGTATTAAATTGTCTTATTCTTCAAGGTAAATACTGGTCAAACTATCAAAATTATGTATTTCGTAGTGTTATACATGCGCATATACTACAGGTGTACCTAATTCTCTTGCGTAACTAGTACATTGCTGGGCATACTGTACTTTTTGTCGTGAATGTGTTACGTTGCATTGTAACTGTTGTATTTCATAGTAAATGTTTCAGAGATGATGGTTGTTGCATTGTTTTTAACAGAGTGGATCGAGAAGGATGAGTCTGGAAATGTGACGCGTAAAGTCACCAAAATCTCTTACGATAGCCACAAGGAATTTGCCGATACCCATGGTAGGAAACAATTTCTGTTTGCTTCATAATCATATAAATAATTTGGATAATGAAGTCTTTAATCGGTTTTCTGACGATAAATTAACAATCATCGTGTGAATGTGTGGCGTGAATGCGCGATTCGCAATCATCATCGATTTAATTGGAGCCTACTATATGGCAAATTTTACTGAATTCACTGAGCTGCAGATTAATAACAGTAAATCACAAACACATTAGTCTTGTTTGCTTTTGTCATAATCAAGAAAATATGGTAGGTCATGGAATAGATGACTTTGAGCAATTGAAATCAACGTGTGCAAGATGACAGGCTTCGCTGTGTGTTGTGCTCAGCAGCTTGCTGTGAAGTGTGGTTGGGTCTTTTCACCAAGCCAAACTTTTCTTTTCTCCCTGCATATTAACATATAGAAAAACAGCGGTTCACTTTCTCTGTTTTAGTGGACTTTTAATATCTTTTAGCCTTGTCTGAAGAAAGCAGCGCTGTCGGAGGACCTGCTTCGGTGGCAGGTACTTGTCGATGTCAACCTTCAGGCTTATGATTCGCTTTATTACCTCCTCCCCATTTTCCTTTCTGCTTTTCCTACACCGTTTCCGTTGTAGTGTTGCCGTTTATCACCAAAATCCTAATTTCTTGTCTGGGTGGGCTAAAAGTTTCCTGCATTTATCAGTCTGCACTAAATCTTTGGTACTTTTTATATCACCACGAGAACTATAACTGGTAAATGTAATGCAATCTGGTTTGATATTGATTTCGGAAACATACAGTACTACTTTTAGCCTATCAAATTTGAGTACCAACTTGTACCGCGTGCATGAATATAAGCGACAAACAATGGCTTCATTCTTCCCACTCCCTTGTTGATTTAAATTTTATATTTTTTGTAACAACTCGGTGTAAACGTTTTTGCTGCTGCTTCATATTTAAAGGCGAACTGACACGGTTTTGTAAGGTAACCTGAAACTTAAACTACTTGAAGAAAAGTCATGAAGAAAGCAAGTGGTGCAACAAAATGTCTGAAAATTAGTAAAAAAAAGTTATTAGATGTCAAATTTTGACCGCAGATTTATCAAGACCCTTATAATTGATGATCCCCTGGCTTTCTGGATTGGGGAGCATCAATTATAAGG
>JAQIWR010000048.1:0-36743 GCA_034695945.1 Glomeris hexasticha
CACAATTCCACCATACAACACTGGTCCAATAATGCTACCATTGTGAATACCACACCAAACGTTCACTCTCCAGTTCACTTGGTTTACGCATGAATCCATAGCCTAGGTTTTGTTGCATATTGTTTTGCTTAAATTCCTGCATGCATGTGGTTTTGACGACACTCTTCCTTGCACCTTGGCTTGCACCCCTGCGATTTTAACGAAACGCTTTGCTGCAGTGCACAATTTCGTTACACGAAAATGTCTAGTAAAAATCATACGTGCATCGGAAAACTGTCGCAAATACCGCAAGCTACAACAATGCAATTGGGTGTGATCAATTTGGACGTTTAGTTTCCAAATTGGAACATCGCTGACCTTGAAAATTTCACTCAAGGTCACAAATGGTTACTTATTCGGAGATCCCCATGGTACTCATAGAGGACAATGAAATCAATCTGCGAATACCTCTTACCGTTCCAAAGTTATTCGAAGGTGCAAGCATTAGTGCAAGAGACTTTTTGAACACCCTGTATATCATTAAAATGTGATTATAATTTGTTTGAATTAGACTAAAAAAATATGGCTTCTCTGTAGAAATTATTCAAGTAAAAATGCAATCCATATATAAATATTATAATTCCGGATTGTCAAGTTACATTATGATGACCATCAACGGTCTTTAGTGCGAACCAGTTTCTAACTGGTCATTCCTATTCAAGGCGGCGACTTTCCTCTTTACAATTGACTGCTAACAATGACTGCTAATCGTTTAAATTGGCTTGTAACTGTGGCAGCAGTGCAAGTTAACATATATTTATGTATATTACCAAGAGTAATCCACTCTTCATCCACTCTTGATAATACAAACAATTCCAGAATTTGGACCTGCCAGAAATAAGCCGTTGGGATCGAAGACGCAAACACGAATTCATGCAGCAGGAATTTAAATTTCCATTTAAATTATGGAACATGGTAAACAGCTGCACCACGAATGCCATATCACGCACTACAATTGCAATAAATTACGACTTATTTACAACAGCAATACTGTACTGTGCCATGAGTTCGAAAACCCGTATTTCAGAAGAGGACACCCGGAATTGCTTTCACGAATCCAAAGTGATTAGGTAGTACGGTATTTTATTTTTATAGTGCCTACCACGATAATTTAGTCAGAATCCAAAAATTCAAAATTCCAGAGGATGAGCCAACCCAAGGCCAACCCGAAGATGCAACCAAGGACACAATATACATATTGGGTCCTTGATGCAACAGTAGGGCTTCCCCACATATATTACTTGCATGTATTGCAAATATATTTGGAATATACAGAAATTTGAACATTTATTATATTTTAAATGCATGGCAATTATATTTGCAATGTATTGCACATATATATTTTAAATATATTGCACCGCGGATAATATATGGGCATATGTGCAATATATTTAAAATATATGTGCAATATATTTAAAATATATGTGCAATACATTGCAAATATAATTGCCATGCATTTAAAATATTCGCCTGCGCTGCACAAGTGGGCGACACCTGGTGGCCGACGACTCAGAGGGGTATAGCTTTGTATACTGTCCTTGTTTTAAATTCCTTTTCGCGTTTTAAAAAGCATTTACGAAGCACTAAATTAACGATTACAGGTTTTTTAGGTGAAATACGGACGCCGAAACTGATTTTACTTAAAATTTTCATCGGGAAACGACGGAAATTCCCAGAATTGACGTCGAAACGTCAAAATTACCGTCAAATGCATGGCGTAAATACGGCCGAATACCCACCTCGGCGCCTCCATAGAGTCAATGTATTTGACTCGGATCGCAGCGCCATCTGTAGTCTGTCGTGCTAGCGAATAATAAATGTTCCAATTTCTGTATATTCCAAATATATTTGCAATAAATGCAAGTAATATATTTCAAATATATTACTTTTCCATGTGGGTCGGTCAGTGGCGCCAAAAAATCCAAATAGGGCCTACTGTATTATTGCAAATACGTTTAAAAAGCGTAATAAATATGTTTTTATTTTCGTATCTACATTACATGTTGTAGTTAACATTAAAATATGTTCTTTACTTGTTTAACAATTATTACTGTGAACTGTTGTATCTGCACTTCCACTGTAACTACTAAGGGAACTAGTGGAACTTAAGGAACTACCTGAACTAAGTGAATGTAAATAAAAAGAATTCCCAGATGGACTGCAGTCCATCATCATGATGATGGAATTTGCTGAATGGACTGATCCAGAAGGTGCATGTGAACCATGGACTGCACTTGAAGGGTTCCCAGTTGGGGTTATCCATGAAATCCTCTGGTGATGTCTGTTATTCCTGTTAGGCCTGTGATTATTGAGTCTTTCATGTCTCATGTCAGAATTATTGGTATTATCCACAGGACGATTTAAATAGGGAATCTTATGTGCTGCAAACCTTTACATTTAAAATCAGCAAACTATGATTTCAAAAACAACCTGGAAGATCAAAATTACATAATTATCGATCACTTACTTGCAAAAAAGTACAAAGCCCACAACAAGGACAACAACCACTACTGTGAAAGATATAAGATATATGAACAACGGGTCAAGATGATCAGGATCATTATCCATAGGATCTGATTTTGTCTCTGGAAGACAATTACCAAAGTCAAAAATATGTTACATAATAAGTACTACAAATATCTTGAAAACTACCAATACCTTGAATTATTTCGTCTTGTTTTGCAACATTGTACCCACTATGTGCTGGTGAAAAATCCATGCTTCTGCGAATGAACGATAGGAATGTTATACAATAACATAGCTGTTCTCTGCAACAGTAATCTTTATCAAATTGACATTGTGATAAAGTAACCAAGAGGTTTGCCACACGACAAAACAGGCTTTATCTCACATATAAATATCAATTAAATTTCATTTCATACTCAGTTTATGTTATTTTGTATTAATTTTTGTTTGAAATATGTTTATGAACATTTGCGTTTCAATTTTTGTTTGAGATTTAGTTTTATATTTTATCTCATATATAAACATAAATTAATTTTCACGTCATATATACCATTTATGTTATTTTTCTATCACCATCACACACATTTCGCTAAGATTTTACATTGGCAACAAACTTACTTGATTTGAAATTCGCGCGTCAAATTTTTCCCGTAATGTTGCCCGCATCCCACAAAATCGCATTTCTCCATAACAGTTTGCGAGACAACATCAGCAATGAGCTATATATCTGTCACAGATATATAGCTCATTGACATCAGTTTTCCTATGTGTATTCAATGAGGTATTACACCAAGATTACACCATCCTTGATTACACTATAGAAAACATCGATGTTTTGAATCACGGTGTAAGAGTAGTTGTGTGTTTTGAATAATCCCCGTCTTTACACAGCCATCACAGCCATTGATGTAACTTTATTTGTGCGGATTGGCAACACGGCGCTCGCAGTGACGTAACTCTGTGGACTCTTCTCAGCGAACTCCTTGGTTGTTCCGGAGAGGACAAAGCTTTAATGTTAGGTTTATAACGGAGTCTCGTCATCGATAAGTTGGGATTTTTCGAGAGAAGTGATCTCCTGACGAGGTGATTTAGTGGACATCGGGAAAATCGCCGCAAAAATGTCTCTTTTTGGTTCTTTGCTGCGCGATTTCGACGAAGATCCATTCGGGTAAGCTCACAAAACGCAAACCTAATTACGTAAAATCTCGTTTTATACTCGGAAACAATCGCCGTAACCTCAATCAGTAATATAAACCACGTATATCCCTCTTTTCTAATCGTTTCCCATCGCAAAAACTGCAATTATAGGCCATTTTTTGCGTCATTTTCGAAACTGAATCTATAATCGCGCTCGTGCAACTTACTTGCACGAGAGGGGAATCTCGGGCAATATATTATCACGTGACCCGGCAGCCTAAGCTGTGACACGCAATCGATAGTTGCGAGCGCGTCGGTTTCTATGCAAGAAAGTTGCAAATGTTCGATTGCTGGTTTAGGCATTGTTTTCGTCGAATTTCTGCGTGTTTTCGATTAAAATCTACCGTGAATCGACAGGAATGTGGTTGTGCGTTGGTGATGTGAGAGTTTAACGTGTGTTTTGCGGATTTTTTGATTTTGGAAGCGGTTTTTTGGCGGCGCAGTTTGACGGTTTTACATGGGTGAAAATGCGTTTTTTTGACTACGTAGGTGGATCTAATTCAGACAGACAAGTATATTTTTGCTGGCGTTTGCTGCTTAATACCCCATATGGCACTATAGATGCCAGTTTGGCACTTGAACGTGTAACCAAAAATTAACATTTGTTGCTTGTCTGGGAACAACTGCCAAAAATAGGACGACCCCCACTGACTTCTTTCACATTTTTTCCCTTTTTCATTTCACAGCCTTTACATCTGATTGCCAGCCTATTTTTATATTAATTCCCACTGTTCAAGATCTTCATTTCAGATGGTCTTCGACCTTATTCATGTTGGAAATGCAGGATGTCCGCAAGAAAAAGGATTTCATCAAGCTTTAAATCCTGGATTTCCTTTGGTTAAAACCGAGTATCAATAATTTCTGGAAATTTCCGTCTGTACACATGTTGACACAGTAATTTTGACAAGGTTCTAAGTCTGTTGGGTAAGTCAGTGATGTCTGGAAATAAACCTGAAGGTCAGGGAGATAAAATAATGTAATGAAATTCATGTGAAAATACAGTTAAAATTATGTAATCTGGAAATTTATGGAAATTAATGTAAATATATACAATAAAACCTGTGTATGGTGGAATCTGGAGAAGTATTTCCACCAAATACAGGTTTTACTGTACAGTATGAGGTAGATTGTAGGAAGGAAACAGGAAGAGGAAGTTTTTGGAGACTGTAATTGGTTGTAGATGTGAAATGCATGGCTCGATAAGCTGCACCCAGGTGACATTTCATGCATCCCTGACAAGTACTGTAAAGCAATATGCATTATAAATGTAATAACTATAATAAACGATGCACCTTCAGACATGCCACTGCACAACAATGGCATTTTGTTTGCCAAAATGTTGCACTATACATCTATTATACATTATACGACAGATTGCAACATAAACTGAAATTGCTGACAGATTTTATAAGCAAGTTATTCCAGAATAACTAATTCTAGTTTAATACTGTGCTAAAATATCCATTTTGATTTGAAACAACTGCAATATTATTTTATCCTTTGTTTTAAAATGAGGGAAAAGTTGTGTACATAAAATTTGATATGATTTATTTCTGAAGTGTTTATACATTTCGTTTTCTATCAGGTTTTACTTAGTTGTTACTATAAAGGGTTTCTGTATTGTATTAAATAAAAAGTAGATGTAAGTACCAAATACTTTGTACATCTTTTAATTAAATGTATTTTTTTCAAACTTGTGAGGAATACACTGTTTCGTAATTTAGAACTTTATGAAACAGTAGCTTTTAAAATAGTCGTAATATATTTTAATTTTTAAATAGTAACAGCTTTGTTTTTGGTTTATTTCCTTATTTATTTATTTATTTATTTATTTATTCATTTTTCATTTATTTAGATGAAGTACAAAGCTTTCCATTTCCAATACCAGATGGCGCATTGATTTCGAGCCACGAAACGGCAGCACTTTAAACGCGCCATCTGGTATTAGAAGTGAGAAACTTGTGGTTTCTGCATTTACACTGCCATTGTATTTTATTGTTGGCAATTACAATAATCCTATATCAAATAATATAATGAGATTAACTTTTGATGATAAATTATTGCTGTCATTTGATAAAATATGTGATTAGCTAATTGCAGTTTCTGATTGTTCCAGGACAAGAAAAGCTATCTTTGATTTGTTTAGGTCATCACATTAATATTGTATCTTATCAAAAGCGTTTCTGATTGGTTGACCGTGAAGTTGGCGAGTTCAAAAAGCCGGTGTTTAACCGTTGCCTGCGCTTGTTTCTTTGCAGGTTTCACCGGGAACAGTTCAGACGTCTGGAACGAATGATGGACAGTTTCAGCATGAGTCCGTTTGAAAATATGTTTGCACCTTTTGGGTTCCCACCAATGCTGGCACCGACAGCCTACAACCATAGACATCAAGCGCACCCAAACCATAACCGTGCTATGATGCCGTACGGCTACGGCAGGGACATCATGTTCCCGTCCATGAGCTCGGTCTTCTCTGATTTGGTGAGTTCCTTTAGCTAGTTAACAAGTTTCAGAAAAGTATAAGCAAAATCCAAGAGGGAAATTTGGTGTTCGGGTAACTTTGCGAAATCATAACCGCAAAGTGTTTAATAAATGTGACGAGTGTGACAGAAATACAGGGACAGTAACAGTGTGACGAAATGAACTTGTCCAACTTCAAACCATTTCATTTCAGCAAAACAACTATTTCGGGAAATCCAACATGGCGCTCATTTTAATGCGCAAACAGCCAGAAAGCCATTGGCTAAATATTTCTGTCCATCCTCCTGACAGCTGTCTTCCTTTAATGCCTTCTGTACATCCACTATATGCTGATGGGTATTTTTAGTAGCTACATTTATACTGGTATCACACGAAGTCCTCAACTGCGAGACCGGTCCTCCAGAAGCCGCAGCCCTCTAACACGCGTAACGACGTTGTCACTATGATGTACCTCTTCTAGAAAAGCATGATTGAACATGTGTAGGTGGAGGTTTAATAGGTTCCATCAAGGTTCCATGATTGTATTGGTGTTAGTATAAAACTACCACCACACCCACAACCGGTCATCATCATCATCAACGGATCAGCGAAAAAAGTGTTGGATTTTTTGGTTGTTCATGTCACACAACTTGTTCAAATGCCATATATGGAACATGGATGAAGTTCATTTTTAGTGGAAAGGTTGCTGCCCTCTACGCTTTCGGTGCGCAACCAAATGGACTCGCGCAGAAGTTGACGCGACAAGTTTTGTCTCTCGCTGCAGCTTTCTTCCAGTGTTTAATGCATTTTTATTAGTTTCATCCCAAGGAACCACTCAAGGTCTTGTGGAGTTTTTGGGTTGGTCTGACTGCATTGAGTTTTTTTGGATGAAGGCAAGGTTACACGGTGCGGTGGTTAGCGAAGGCTTTTTACACACGGAGCATTTTTGGGATTTGTGCCATTTGTGCCGTAAGAGTTTCTGGCAACAGCAGAAGAAGATTCTACTTTAAGACAGAGGTTTTGTAACTGGTGAAAAGTGAAAAGAAGACTGGCATCGAGGATTTTGGTGGTGGAATTATAGAGGATTTTTTAGGGTTACTTTGGGTGGATTAACATGTTTCTTTCACGAGTACAAGCGGCCTTCAAATTTCCATGCTTACAGCTGGTAAGTTTGCAAAATCAACTTTAAATCGGTGAAAAAGTTAATTGTAACATTAGTTGTAATTTAGGACATTTTTAAGTTGGCTTTTTACAGGGGAAATAATATTAGTTGCTTTTTCCCAGTTGGGCCAAAAGTAACGCCCTGTTGGTTTGTATGGAGCATTTGCTGAACTAAATTCGGTTGTACATTAAAAGACCAAAAAAAAAACAATGCATCGAAAACCTACAAAGGAATAAATACTAATATTGTAATAAGCAGAAAAGAAACTGCAAAACTTGGATTTTGTTTTTTGGAAGTTACATACATGTGTGATAAAATAAAATAGTGCAGTGTGTTAATTGGATGATATTTTGTTCATTTAGGAGCGAATGACCAATGATCCTCATTGCCACATGTATTCATCATCATCAGTGATGACATACACCACCGGACAAGATGGCCGACCTCAAGTCTATCAAGCAACCTCATCGACGAGAACAGCTCCTGGAGGAGTTAGTATTCTAGATTTTATTCTCATTTATAACAGTTTCTTTGTATTGGACACTTTTATAATATGTTTCTTAAAGGTGAAAGAAACGCGGAGATCGATGAGTGACACCGCGTCCGGCATCCAGTCGATGGCCATCGGCCATCACCTTGGCGAGAGAGCTCACATTTTGGAGAGAATGCAGAACAGAATAACTGGAGAAAGAGACGAATCTCAGGAATTCATTAATCTAGAAGAAGGTGAACCTCCAACCTCCTAACTTAATTACCCCTGCAAAACTTAAGTGCAAATAATTTGAAACTTACTAATTTCCGCACAGATTTTGTTGCTACACTTGCTTTCTTCATGCTTATTGATAGTGTTGCCAGATAGGAGGATGGCTAGCATTGCCATACCTCCTAACTTAATTACCCCCTCAAACTTTAATTGCCGATAACTTCATTTTACTAATTCCAACAGATTTTGTGCAAAGATTAAACGAGAAACATGAAATTAAGTTATGGGAAAATTGTACTTATAATGATTTTTTACATGATTACAGAAGAGGCCCAGGCATTCGATGAGGAATGGCAGCTAAGGACCAATCAGTCTTCAGCACGCCAAAGTATCGCAGCACCTCAGAAGAGTAACTACTACGAACCACCGGAGCAACCCGCTCCATTGGCCATAACTGCAGGCCCAAGGTCAGTAAATAGGAAAATTGTAATGAGACACATTTCAAAGAACAAGTTTTATGCAACTTTATTGCTGATAATAGCAAATGCATGCAAGGTTTTGTATGTGTTCTCCATTGGAATGTTGCGCTGCAATATCCCGGAAGCAAGAAACTTGCGAATCTAGCGGCAAATGCCGATTTTTGCAACTTTATTGCGGCAAATAGCCATTGCATGCAATATTTTGTATGTGTAACACGTTGCAATGTTGCGAATGCAGCCCATCCCGCTTTTCTAGTGAATCTACGCTTGGACCAAGATCTACGTAACGGTGAAGTGTAAAGAATCATGCATGGAACATCTGGAAATGTTATATAAAGAAATTTGTAAATAGCCGTGAAAATCTTGGAAAAGTCATGGAATTGGAAATTTGTAATTAATGTAGTAGATAAGTGTAGACCAGGCATGACTTTCGCAACTTTATTGCGACAGGTGGCTATTGTAGGCAATGTTTTGCATAGTTCTACCGTTGCGATGTTGCACTGCAGTATTTTGCACGCAAGAAACTTGCAAAAGTTTCCAAACTTTGTTGGAAAGTATTTTTATTTAATTCACTTATAATGCCAGTGTCAGAATTTAATTTCTAATGAAAATTAATTACGAAATTATGGTTTTTCACTTTTCCAGCAGTCAGGAAAGACATTCCAGGAAACGAGAGAACCGATCGGACGACGAAGGTGGCCGAAGCGAAAAGAGTAGAAAATCGCATAAACACAAACACAGTTCGAAGCCAAAGCATGAGACAAGTATGTAAAAGGTGTTAGAAACAAGGAAGGGTAATACTTCCTGGTGTAACTGAAATTTTCCTACTCTATCGTCCAAAACAACCAAAAAAAAAACCAAACCATCACTCCTCATTTCCAACAGATTGACCCGCCGCATACATAGCCAATACGCAAAAGTGATTTTTGTTTCCCTTTATTCCTGCCTACAAAAATCATGTGTAATGAACTTTTGTCTGAATTACACTCGTATGTGTGCGATTCTGCAGAGAAAAAGAAACCGCCGAGAAGCCGACGGCCGTAGTGACGTCCGTTACTAAAACCCACGCGGAAACGAAACGGAGTTGGGGCACCGGCCATTTTTCAAGTCCAGTTGGGGCTAAACTATATTTTTCAAAATGCTTTTCAAGTTTATCCTTTATCTTTATGTTGTAGTGTTTTTGGGTGGCACAGTTAGGTCACGAACAGTGTAAGTACTTGACACCGCGCGTGCGTGCGAAATGCATCAAGTACTGTTAAATAATAATTGGTAGGAAAATTGCGATAGTGATGTTTGTTGCAGGTGGATTTTTTTGTTCGATGGGGGAACATTTATTTATTATGTACTCTTTTAAAGGGAAAGTACCCACGCGTTTGTGAATATCCCCGCAAAAATCAGTGTCTTTCGATGAAGTTGTCAGTTACTAATGAAGTAATTTTGTTTCCCTTTGCAAAAAAGTAGTTTTCTCTTGTCATGATGTAAAATATTCCACCAGTGTTTACTCATACGTACCTTTCGAATGCAAACGGTGTACGCATTTTACCCACAATTCCCTGAAACAACTGGACAATGTTATGCGAAAGTATTAAAGTTACGCATTAACTGCATTCAATCTTCACTCCAAAATCATATTTAAAACTATATGCAAGTTTGAATACACCTAACGAGTTTTTCTGCACGTTTGTCAAAATACAAATGGTGTGATTACTCTGAGCATCAGGAGTTTGAATGCAGTACGTGACAGTTTAATATGCTATATAACATTATTCCACGTTACTACTGAAACCTGGAATTACTCCAATGGTATGGGCCTTTCGTTAGGTCCCAGTTATAAGCTGCTTCGTTTTGAGATGTAATCACGCGAGTATGGTACCGTTTCTTTTGCGATGTGCGCGTTTCCAAAAAGGTGTAATAAAATCATTTAAGTGATGCACCATGTTACCTTTTTAATTGTTTTCCATCTTTGACAAACTCTTTTACAAATTAAAACCTATTAGTTGTCAATTCTGTACAATAAAAATTCAAAAATGTCAAACATTTTGATTACGTACGATTCAAACTTTTGCAAAATTTGCTGTCAGGTGCGAAAGAAACATTAGGGTTATGGCAAAACTTAGGCAAACGTTCAGTTTCAACTCATTGTGCAAGTACATCACATGTTCAATGAGTATGTTGTGCCCAGTTACTTAAATGTTAAAAACAAGGAGGATCCCGTGTAAGAATCTGCATGCAGCTAACCCCACGTTGTACGCCAACGTTGAGGTAAGTTTTGCCACAACTCTTCATTTAAGGGTTATACCATTTAAAAGGAAAAGGGAGGTAACTTGGGATATAAAAAGGGGTTTAGGTCTCTTCGATGAGTCGGTTCAGATTGAGTGCGCTGCAGAGAAAAGGCTCATCCGCTACTATGAACGCGATCTTCACCAGGATATCTCGCAACCCTCCTTTCCCGCACCACCTTCTCATGAATCCATCGCAGCGTGCGATGGCCAACTCGAAGTTGTTGTTGATGTTGGACGCGTTGCTGAAGTAACCGACCGGTATCTTGCATTCTTCTCGTTCGCCGAGCCCGTTCAGGTAGAGAGTGAAGGCACCGTTGGCCCGTAACGGAAAATAAAAACCCGCCATCAGACTGCCGGAGGAATCTCGTACCATCCACACCTTGAAGTCGTACACCAGATTCCTGCGCTCCACCACGTCAACCGCGTTGATGAACCTCCGCTGGATGTAGATTAGACTCGTCGGTTGCACCTTCACCTGACCGCCTCTTTGCTCCACCACTTCCCATAACACGTACTGCCTATTCTTGCTCAGACTGTAGTTGTACCTCTTGGTTGCCTTCGCCGTCTGGCTCTGAACGAACCATCCGGTGTGAGGTCTGGCGCCATCTTCCATGGCCGTAACCGCCCTAGCTATATGGTACCCGGTGTCAAGGACCATCGCGCCGTACCTTCCACCTATTCTGACCCGAAGGGCTACGACAACGTGTTCCTTAAGGGCCTCTTCGGCTTCCGGTACTCCATCTGCCATGTACGTGCTCACGTCGGGACCGTATTCCTCTTCGCAAGAAGCCAGGAAGATGGCGGCTAGAAGACGCGGTTGGGTCAGAAGAAGAGGGGATTTCTTGATGCGGTCCACAAGGTCCAAACTGAGGCCTACGCAAGTGTGGTGTTCCGGTGTTATCGGTGGATTGTACAAGCGGAAGAATTCGTCCACGGAGAGCCATGGATGTTGGCGGTACGCGTCGTAAAACCTGCCACCATACGACATCAAATGTTAACGGTGTTGCGTTTATATAAAGCGTACCATCGAGTCACGAAGACACCAACTTGAGAAAACTTCCGACGGTGTTGTACGGATGTTCGACGAGTTGCACTTGTACGATGGCTTCTATCTCCTTCACCATTCTTTCGTACTCCTCCACAGACTCGAAGTCCAGCAAGATGGTCTCCTCCCCCCATTTCGGGCACGGCAGTGGATACGGGTCATCGTAGTCCACGCTGTCCTCGCTGGCACTTGACGATCTGCTGCTGCAACCGCCGTTCTCAATGTAACCATCGCGCTAAGTCATCCGAAAAGCCCATTAGCAACCATTTATTCGTGACGTCACAACTTTACTCATCCTTATACAGTACCTCGTTTAAACTTGCGCATAGTTTCAGATGTCCTGCAGTGTCATCCTGCTGCCGGACACCTTCCGTCCCACCCGATTCCAACACCGGCCCTCTGGTTGGTAGAGAAAAACATTATTTCTTGTTACAAAACATACATTTCTTTACTGTTAATTGTAATTATCTGGTATCATACCTTGCCAGTGAGGCGAAGGATGATGATTCCTCGAGTCAACTGGGCCATTCTGGTCCAAACCTGCCGACAACGATCCTTGGAGGCACGTAGCCAGCTGGTTCTAAGCCGTTGTCTTTTAAGACTTTGAAACTCCGTGTTAATTTACTCTGATCTGGAAAAAAATTCATGGAAAAACAATTAGGCTTAATCCACACATGATCCACATTCCCAAGAAAGGCAATTAAAACCACTGACACTTCCTTGACAACTCCTAATACGGAAAGTTGCTGGTTTTAATTATCGTAATACGTATCTATGACGACATGAATACTAGCTAGATTTGCCTTTACAACTTGAAGTTTGACCTCGTATTATCGGTTTAAATTGAAAGGGGACAATGGAAAGGAGAGGAAAGGAGTAATTTACAAAAACATTGCGAAGCAAGAAATTGCGCGCAACATCCCGTGACGTCATCAATAGTAAACCTACGGATGCCGGGTTTGAAAGTTGCGCGACAATGCGTTGTGTGCAATAAATTATTCCAAACTACATTTTGAAAGATAACGACGAACCTGTTGTTATCAATAGTGCCAAAAACTATTTCCAAGCACACATTAAATTCAGTTTCGGGTAAAACAAAGGTGTCAAAGCAAGAATGAAGACAATTTTTAAGAATTGCAATCGACTTCCGCGTACGATTTTTTTGGTACATCAAAAAATCATCGGGGACATTGCCACCTGCGAAATTTAGTTGCAGAGCAACGCAATGCGAGCAATTTGTACTACGTAGTTGCACAGCAGAGATTGCTTTGCAACAGGATACCACGCAATTAAGTTGCGCAAGCGTTCATTCCTCCGTAACTCGCAAAAAACAAAGAAAACGTTTGAAAATTTTAATAATGCAAGGTATGCATGCAATCAGATGAACTAATATATGGTAAATTGGGGTTAGTCGTAGGATTTCCATTAACAGTAAACCTAAAAACAAAGGAAAACTATAATACGCCACCGCATTATGAAATGACGCACAAACATGCACAAACTCCTTGCACAAACGCTGCTTCCATAACTTTCTTGCGTGATGCGAAAAGCCGTGCAATATCGAACAACGTCACCTAGTATTAAATACCTGATGACGTCACAGGTAGTTGCAGGCCGCGTAATCTCACGCAATAAAGTTGCAAAAGTGGGGGTATCGTCGTTCGTTACATAATCTGAGGAAATGCGCAACATCCGGTTGCCATCGTAACCGATTTCGAGTTAAATTAGGTAAAACGGAGTATATTTAGCGTGAGGATGTTAAAATGGAGTCGAAATATGGCGGGAAAGGTGGAAACGGAGCGAGAAAAGCAAGATGTCAGTGACCTCGCTGCTTCGAATTATATCGGTTACTATGCTTACCCATACACCAGAAGATGCAAAGAAATAAAAAGGGTCCTTTTGAAAAGGGCCTCGCTAAAATCTTGGTCGGAAACTCGCACCCCTTCCTCTTCTTTGATCTTCTACACCGACAACCAAACAATAGTGTTTTACACGGCTCGCGGCCGCGCTTTTATCCCAGCGACCCACACGGATGTTTGTGCGTGGCTTCAGGTGCGATGACGTCACAACGCCACCTGTCGTCCACCGCTGGTACTCCTTTCCGGTTTTCCCAGTTTTCCCCATGCGGAAAAGGGGAAATTACGAAATTCCTGTGTCAAACACGTCAATACTGACATCTGCGCTTTTAGAGTCGATTTATTTTAAATTACATTGTAATAAAATATGGTTTTGAGACTGTAAATACCGAGGTAAAAACGACTCGTTGATACCGGTTAAGGGGGCATCCGTTATTCACAATCAATCGTTGCGAATTTGAAAATAAAAAAATACAAAATAATGACCTTCTAAATGTTATTTTAAGTTTTTTAAAGTATTCATAATGTTTTTGGTGAAATACAGATTTAAAATGGTATGGAAGGATGGTGCACAGTTAAATTTAACGTAAAAATGCGGTGACATAAATATTAGACGGTCCCTGTAATACCGGTACGTATCGTCGCGTACCGTTATCGCGTCATTCGTATTGGTCGCGGTTGCGGTAGCGATGTTTTGGCGGGATTTTCCATCGCTCATGAACGGACTTTGCGCTGTCTTTCGGCGATTTTCTGGGTGACTTTTCGTCGCATGATCTGCACTTTTTCATTTAGAAAGTTGATAAACAGCCGTGTTTTAAGAAGATCAGCCAGATAATCTACGATTGATGACAACTACAATCTATATCATCGAACCGGTAACGTTGCAAAACTTTAATTTTTAAAATTGCCGATCGATCGAGTCTATGGTTCAATCTTGGTTCAATCAGTTGTTGTTGCTATGTCATTAGCCCTGTTTTAGTCAACAACACTGCTGCTTTAAATCCCATTTGTTATTTTTATCGATCAACTGCGAATTTAAACTACGGAAATACATAAACAAATGCGGGAGCGGTAGCGGTTTGGGAGTTGTGACGATCGAATACAAACTGCGATCGAACATTGAACAACATAAACAGCTGTTTACCGAGAATCGGAGCAAAATATTTACACAGCGTATTTACCCTGGAAAACCAGTTTATGGCACGTCAAACGTTAAAATATGAAATTGATGAAGTGAGAAAAAGTTTCTTGGTCGCCATCTTTCAAAATGGCGGCGCAAATTCGAATTTTCCTCAAGCATATCCTTGATCCCATCTTTGCACATGTTTTATGCATAAAATATGGAAGTTTTATATGATATACTGCAACAAATGAGAATCCTTGGGTGAAGCTGTCTATTTTATCGAAATATTTGAGAATTATATGTAACATTTTCTACAGAAAATGTTGGCAAAAGTCAAACTACGTTGTCCATCACATTGCACGTTGCAAAAAGCCCTGAATAACTACTCGCAATATGCATTTATGCATACATTGAGACGTCCTAAAAACAGAGGCAACTTTTCCAAAATCACCAACAAGGATTTGTCACATTTTGAAAATATTCTTGGCAAGTCCAACGTAATCACCGATGATTTGGTGCTACCTTACAACACGGATTGGTTGAAACAATGGAAAGGTATGTATGTACTGTTATATTGCAAATTATATAACCTGATTTAAAATAATAAACTAAGTTTTTGTTCATTTTTATATATATAGGTGCAAGTGAAATTGTGTTGCGGCCTCATACCACGGATCAAGTTTCGGAAATTTTGAAATACAGCAATCAGCATAATATTGCAATATGTCCTCAAGGTGGAAATACAGGACTAGTTGGAGGAAGTGTTCCAGTTTTTGATGAAGTTATAATGTCCATGTCGCGCATGAACCGGGTCATCGAAGTAGACGCAGATGCAGGTGATTCAATGATTTTGGTGAATTAAATTGCATTTATGTAATAATATATTGCAACATTTTCCAATTAACACACATATTCATTAAATATTGTAAAACACATTTTACATATTACGTACAGTCTTTGTTCCACATTTGAAATTTTCGGCAATGTAAACCGCTCGCGTGATGTAATTCTTTGTGCCGTACCGGTAACATATTGGCATAGTTCTGTTTTTTTTAGTTATCTTGTTTCTTATTTTACTGTCCTGTTTCTATAGTTCAATACAATAATGGTCTAAACAAGGACACAGTATATAAAATAAACTAGAAATGTTGTGGTCCTATTTTTGCAGACAATGGAATATCTGCAATTGTTGTTCAAGAAGCTTTTAGAAGTGTAGACAAACTTTCAAAGTTAGTCATAAAACGATCAACATATACATACATATGTAGTGAAACCTGTTTATGCTGGAAAACCTGGCTATGATGGAAACTTTTCAACCCCTTGAGATTCCACCATAGACAGTATATTATCAAAAACATCACTAAAAATAATATTTATAAATAAAATAAAACATAAATAGTATAGATGACAATAATTACAGTAAACCTGTCTATGGTGGAATCAGTCTATAGTGGAAACCTGTCTATTGTGTAAAATTCTAATCGTATGAGACCAATGATGTTTTTAATTTTAAAAAAGACTTTCCATGCTATAATTGTTCAGCTCTTAGCAATTCCTCCATAGACAGGTTTCACTGTATGTTTAATGAATATTTAGCTTGAAATAACTGTTTTACTCAATATATTATAGATGTGAACATTGTACTAATTTAATTAATGTTATTTGGCAGGTTTTGCCGTTTGTCAATCGGGTTGCGTGCTGGAACATTTGGACAATCATGTCTCGGAACATGGCCTGATGGTTCCAGTGGACCTCGGTTCTCGTGGAACGTGCCAGATAGGTGGCAACGTTTCCACGAATGCAGGTGGACTGCGGCTTCTGCGATACGGTTCTCTTCACGAGAATGTCCTCGGGTTGCGAGTGGTACCACACTGAACTTTCAACTATATGGAACACACTGTATATCTTATCGATAAACACCTTTAACCAGTCATTGCTTCTTGCAGGTTTTGCCAAACGGAGATATATTAGATTGTATGAACACTTTACGCAAGAATAACACGGGTTACGATATGAAACAGCTGTTCATTGGCTCCGAAGGAACTTTGGGAATTGTCACAGAAGTTGCACTGTTATGTCCTATCAGGCCTTTATCAGTCAATGTTGCTTTTCTTGGTAATTGAAAGTTTTATATTGAAATAATCTGTTATCGTTGTTACCGCGCTGTTGCCGCGGGTACTTTGGTCGGAAAAAGTCAAATTTCGAATAATATTTGAATTGGAAAATACACGTAGTAAATTAAGTATTAAAATGGTTTTTAAATATGGGGATGTTTTTACAGGTGTGAAAGATTTTGCAAATGTCCTGCAGACTTTCAGAATTGCAAAGAAAAAGTTGGGAGAAGTTTTGTCGGCGTTTGAGTTCATGGATTCGAAATGCGTGGAATTGGTGGAAACAAACTTGAAGATACGAAATCCACTACAAAGTTTCCCATTTTACGTGTTGGTGGAAACACAGGGATCAGATGAAAGTCACGATGAAGAAAAGATGCAGAACTTCCTGAAGCAGATTCTGGATGATGGAGTTGTCGCGGATGGAGTGCATTCGTCGCAACCGAGTCAAATGAAGGTGTTAAATTCAAACTTCGATGTTTCTGCAAGATATTTTATGCAGTTTTTGTGCACAAAAAGGGCTAGATTTTCCATTTAATTGTGCAAAAAAAGTTCTGTGCAAAAACCTTTGTGTAGTGCAAAATGTTCACAATTTTTTACACAATTAAATGAGCAAATTTAAATCTTTACAAAAGTGTTGTTATGCAAAATTAGGCAATTTTTGCACAATTAGTTTGGCGAAAAACTATAAAAATTGTGCAGGAATGTTCACAAAATGGCTGAATTTTGCACAATTGTGCAAAAGTTTTCAAAACCATTTTTCTGCAAAAATGTGCACAAATTAGGGTTAATTTTTTCTAAGCATTGCAAAAGTATTCAAAATGTTATTACACACTTGCATAAGATTACAATGTCACGCACAATTCTGCAAAATCTTTATTCATGCTTATAATAATTCTGCATAAGAGGGTTGAAGTTTTGCATATTTGTGCACTAAACAGCAAATGAAACTGAAATTTTGTGTGTTGCGTGCAATATTGCGCCAACTTTTACGCACAAAAATGTTAAATTTTCTGCACAATTTTGCACAAAACATGTAGAGACTTTTGCAATTATAATTCCAAACTACATATTAATATTATTTTAAACATTTCACAAAACGATGCGTTTATGAACAGCGTTTTGAGAAATGGCTCGCTCGCGCGCACGCACGCCGTAACATTTTCTCTTATATCTTATTAATTACTACATAGAAATTTCTATTTTTTTTACAGGACATTTGGGAATTGAGGGAAAGAATAACAGAAGCTATGAAAATAAGATCCCACGTTTACAAATACGACATTTCGTTGCCGTTACGTTGTTACTACGACATCGTACCGGAATTACGCACTCGCATGGGTCCCAGTGTCACCGCATGCGTTGGCTATGGGCATTTAGGTGATGGAAACCTACATTTGAATTTGGGTGCCCCAACGTTCGAGCAAAGGACCTACGACCTGCTCGTACCGTACCTCTTCGAATGGATCGCGGAGCGCAAGGGCAGCATCAGCGCGGAACACGGTCTCGGTCAGGAAAAGAAGAACTACTCTCGTTATTCGAAATCGGAAAGGGCACTTGCACTCATGAGTTCCCTCAAAAGACACATGGACCCTAAAGGAATATTGAACCCTTATAAGGTGTTCGCGGATAGCGAAACGTATTACTGATTTGGCGCACTGTTGCGCATAAATACAGAATTAGAATTTCTTTATTCATTTCAATCGCTTAATTCAATGGAACATTTTGGAACACTCAGCTTTAATTCGAACATAAATCCTGCGCAATATAGTATCAAACTGTTTACGCACATCTACATGTTGCGCGCTCGCGCGCGCACTTGTACAAAAAATATTACCCTGCCGTTAACAAATAAACTCCCTAACTATTAATAGTAATATGAATTAAGTACAAAACAAATGTAGATAGATATATATATTTACATTAGAATTTGTGTACAGGTATATAGATTTATTTTTCTCCCGGTATTTCGATTCGTAACGTTCGGTCACAGTTCATTCCGTCACAATGTATTGGTTACACTCATGTTCTTACACTACATTTTTTTCACAGTATTTTGGTCACATTCGTGACTAATTACAGAGAAAAATGTGTTTTATGTAGTTAGTAGTGTGACGAAATGAACGTGACTAAAATATTGTGACGAGTTTAGGGTGCTAAAATAATGTGCTAATGTGTTGTGTAAACTGTCTATGATGGAAACTACAGTGGAAACCTGTATATGTTGGAAACTACGGTGATTTAAATTTTAAAAACCTGCCTCTGATGGAAAGTTTACCTGGTCCTTTGACATTCCACCATAGACAGGTTCCAGCATATAATGTGACGAAATGAGCTGTGACTTCCTTTTACCCTTTACAAGTGAACACAGTTTGTTACAACTGTGCAATAACTTTAATATGAAATAATTTGGCTCGCGATGCCCAGTGATGAGTGCGCAGTTCTGCGAGTTGTGCGTTGCGTTGCGCAAACAACTTTATATATATTATTAAAAATGATAGAACTTTCTATATTTGTGACCGAATACAGTTTACAACCATTGTTATCCTTAATTTCCTTAAAAGAAAAGGAATATAAAGGCTTTTTAGGATTTCTTCCCATCGCTGTTCTTCTTCGAAGACTTCAGCAATCGCGGTCTCAGAAATGTCAGCGTAATCGCGATAGTGATGTAGATCACGTGACACATGAAGTACATGCTGGCACTTGACTGCAAACAGAAATATGTAGTTTAATTGAATAGAAATTTTGTTTTAAATTTAATAAGTTACCGTTAACGTCTTTCCCAGAGATCTTTGCGTGATTCCTAACATGCAGTACGCCATTGCAGGAAACATGTAGATCTTTCTCAGAACGTTGGCAGCCATCTTTACGGCATGATTACTGTAGAACTTACTGAGTGTTGGATTTTTTGTCACAACGTCTTGGACCTGGAATGAAAGTACTTAGAAAATTAGAAAATGAATTGTTCTATGAAAACAAAATTAATTGCAAATAGTGCTGAATTGAGTACCGGTATAACATTTTGTGCAGAATTATGCGCAATTATTCATAGTATTTTATAATTTTGTGCATTAGACTGCACAAAATGGTTATTTAGTGCACAATATGATTTTATATAAAATTGGATTCTTTGTGCACAAAATGTTTTTGCATTATAATGTAGCGAGTCCTTTTTGTGCAAAATATTTGCATAACATTTAGGCCTTTTTACGCACAAAATGTTTGTACATAAAGTTCAGTACTTTTGTGCACAAAATGGTTTTGCATAAAATATTTTTACATACAGTTCAGCACTTTTTGTGCACAAAATGTTTGCATAAGACAACCCTTTTGTGCACAAAATGTTTTTTCTGTAAAATTGTGCATATTTTGTGCATAAAATGCTATTGCATACATTCCGTCCTTTTGCACACAGAAGATACTGCATAAATATAGATAATTTGTGCACTAAACGAGCAAGTTATACACAATTATTTTGCATAAAATTGAACACATTTTGTGCTTTGTATTCAATTGTTCTGCATAAAATGTTTTGCACAATTGTGCAGAATTTTTATCCTGTTCGCGCACATACCTGTTTCTCTGCAAAAATGACAAGAAACTCCAAGCTGAAGGCAATATAGTAACCGAGATGAAATCCATGCCAAACTGCGAGGAACAACAAAGTTGCAACGTGCGAGAAAGTTTGGTTTCCGACAAACTTCAACCGCTTGTAAACGTAACTTGAAATGCAATCAAAAACCTCTTATTAAACACACTTATTTCTGTTACAAAAAATTAACTATGTACTAAATTCCTTACTTTGCTGCCCATTTGTTCGTTCTAATATTGAAACAGAGTATGACTTCGGTGAACGATAAACATCGGAGAAACAGAAACACGTCCACGTTGGCGCACGCGTCCCACTGTTCCTTTCCTTCTTTATCCTTTCCATTATACGTAATTCCAGTCAGAATACATCCACCTTCCTTTAAAGTATCAAACAAAACATCACCTTTAATATTCTTAAAAATTGGATTATAAAGAATAGTTTTCCATACGTACCACCAACAACCAACACGAGAGGTACTTGGCGAATATTGATTGACCCCAAAGACTAATTGTGACACATTTCGTTAAAAACGACAGATTCTAGTAGAATAAAGTACAAAATATCGTTAAGAATAATGGTGGATATGTTCATTATTAAAGGTGAAATGACATAGTTTTGTAATGTACCTTGAAACTTAACCTACATGAAGAAAAACAACAAATAAAGCAAATAGAGAAAACAGAATCTCTGTGGTGATTAGTAAAAAAAATTATTAGCACTTAAATTTGGACGGGGTTATTAATTTAGAAGGTTCACATATATGCTAGCAAACCTCCTATTCGGCAAATCATTAAAGAAAAACTATAAGTAAAGAAAGTATTAAGACAAAATTAAGTGGAAACAAGTGGAAATAAGTAAAAAATGGTTTTAGCACTTACAGCTTGAAGGGGTAATTAATTAAGGAGGTTCGTCTGTGCTATCCAGTATCCAACAGTGTATCTGGCAAACTTTAAATGCTTAACCTACATGAAGGATAACCACGGAATTAGTAAAAAAGTTATTTGCAATGGAAAGTTGACGGGGTAATTAAGTTAGGAGGTTCACCTCAAAACATTTAATTGCTCATAACTTTTATTTAACTAATTCAACAGAGATTCTGTTTTCACCACTTCCTTTATTTCAGGTTTTACTTTGCGTAGGTTAAGTTTCAGGGTACATTACAAAACCATGTCAGTTCAACTTTACAGTGAAATCAATCAATGGCATTCTTTTAACGGTCATTGGCTGGATTTTTTAATTACATTTCTTATTTAATTACTATAAATTTGAGATTGAATTTGAAACATAATTTTTTAAATTAGTTTTATTTATTTTATTTTCCATATATGCATCAAAATAAAATAAAATGTACATGTAATAACACTTGTTATAACTGGAATCTTACCTATTATTATTTAATGTAAATAATTCAGACTATTTTTTAATGATATTCATTTACTTGCTATTTAATTAAAAATTGTGAAAGTGGGGCAAATTGCGCATTTTCCATTTCACGTCATTTTACTTTCGGCAACAATGCACCAAATAGATAAAATAGAATAATGCACTGAATATGTGCAATGTAGTTAAATTATAATTAACATTGTTAATTTGAAAGGAAGCAATTAAATTTAATTACTTTTCCTGTACATTGTTTCGCATCTTGGAATTATTTCTTCGATAACGCGCTCGTTCACTTGTCCGTGTAAACTCACTTTGGGCTAATGGACGAACCAATGGACCATTACTCATTTGAACTTTTGCAATTAAACCCCTAAACTTAATTATAATGTTTTCAACTAAAATCCACCAATGTTCAGTTTGTATCGGCTCGGTTTCTATTTTTGGCAAACCGCGTGTTGCAACTGCAACTGAAACCTTATCATAAATTAATTATCCTTAATGATTTCATTTTAAAATGCTGCCATATGAAACGATTTCACTGTTCTAATTTTACTGTATGAACCTTAAATTCATCGGTGAGCGGGTAGTTTTCAGGAAAATACTGCGAAATCACGTGACACACGAGAATGAAAACAAAACCCAATGCTGCTCTTTCAATTGCTGGTTTTATACTAAAAAGTATAAGAATATATAATATATAATATACAATAATATATGAGGGTTACATTGGAATGATATGATGAGGGATCGTGCGTTAATTACGTTGCGTTCGTTTAATTCAGTTAAACAAACCGATGACAACGATCACGTTAACGGTAACTATTGTTAGTAAGATGAGACAGTCTTTACTACTGTGTCTTCTTACTTTATCACATGATTCCCAAAATTCGTAATAAACTGACCAGGCTGGTTTCTCATCTCTTTTCGTGTTTATCAAGTCGCCGCTAACAAAATCCTGATATCTTCGCAACGGAATCTGTCAAAACCATTAAAAACAACACTTAAATCTTATTTTAAACTATTTAAACTAAGTGATATTAACTAGTTGAAGTCGTTACACACTTGAGGTCCGACCATAAGTGTGCCGAAGAAGTACGCGTAGCCGAAAACCTCTTGTAGCGAAGGGATTTTGTAAAGCGCCGACTTCTTCTGCTCTTCGGAAAGATCGTTCTTTATAAACAAAAAAGCAGAAATAGTTGATAAAAATAAGTGAAATAGTTAATATTATAACCAGTGTAAATTTTGAAAGACACTGACTGATTTCTTGGACCTTCCTCCGTCATATACGTCAAGCGCGAGAGCTGAAATTACAAAATTTCATGCATTTTTAAAGGTTTAGTAGAAGATACATCTTGAAATTTAACCGAAATGAAGAAAACCAATTAAGAAAGCAACTTGGTGAAAGCAAAAAATCTGTGAAAATTAGAAAAAAAAGTTATGAGGACTTGAATCTGGACGGGGTAATTAAGTTAGGAGGTTAGCCTACACTAGCCAGCCTTTAATCTTGCAAAACATTGAAGAAAAACGATAAATAAATCATGTGGTGAAAACAGAATCTGTAAAAATTAATTACAAAAAGTCATGAGTATTTAAAGATGAACGGGGGTAATCAAGTTAGGAGGTTAGCCTACACTAGACATCCTCTTATCTTGCAAAACTCCAAAAACCTTGAAGGTAAACAATAAAAAAGCAAGTGGTGAAAACAGAATCGCTGTAAAAAATAGTTAAAAAAGTTATTGGTATTTAAAGATGAACAGGAGTAATTAAATTAGGAGGTTAGCCTACACTAGCCAGCCTCTTATCTTGAAAAACTGCAAGATCTTGAGGAAACAATAAAAAAAGCAAGTGGTGAAAACAGAATGGCTGTAAAAATTAGTAAAAAAGTGATTGGTATTTAAAGACAAATGGGGGTAATTAAGTTAGGAGGTTAGCTAGCCTCTTATCTTGCAAAACCTTGAAGAGAAACAATAAATAAAGCAAGGGGTAAAAATTATAAACAAAAAGTTACGAGTGTTTCAAGTTAAGGGGTAATTCAGTTAGGAGGTTTGCCTATGCTAGCTGACTCCTATAATATGACAATCTTTATTTGCTAGTACTTAAATATATTTTTACTAATTAAATTTGCACAGAGATTTTGATCTTTTTATGGTTTTTCTTTACGGTTTTTCCAGATAGAACCTGCTAACTTAATTACCCCGTCCAGATTCAAGTCCTCATAACTTTTTTTTACTAATTTCCAACGAGATTCTGTTTTCACCACTTGATTTAGTAATGGTTTTTCTTCGTTTTGGTAAAGTTTCAGTTTTACCTATTAGCCGTAAACAGAGTACGCAGTGTGGCATGGTCCACGTAATGTCGTAGTTGTCCGTTTCCGTGTAATAATAACCGATTAATAAATAACCCTGCAATACAAATGAATCTGTAATGTATTACATCTATAACTGGGACCTTAAATAGGTTAATAGACTCACCATTTGAAATATAATAGCTGTCACAACCATGACATGTGTACTTCCTAAAAGCATGATAAACACGTATGACATCACTATGCATATGAATGAATGAATAGTTCCCGATGCTCCATAGTTGAAGTAACATATTGCAAGTCCGCAAGCCGTGAATGCCAAATGTTGTATTTCCTTGTATTTTCCGTACACATAATTTCGATGTAAAACAGCTAGAGGATAACCTGCAGGAAAATATATGCAAATTACATTAGGCCTATATTTCTAAAATTCTAAACATCACTAAAAATATGAAAAATAAGAGAGAAAAAAGCACACATTTTTCTTCTTATTTTAATTAAATATAAAAAAAAACAATATCAAACTTTAATTCTTTGTTTATAACAACTAAACAGTATAATTTAACCCTTTTTAAATAAAAAATATAATTTCTAAAATTCAAAAACAAATATAAAAACTTGGGAAATAATTTACTATTTATTGTAATTATATAGAATAAAATAATACCAAACTTTGTTGTGTTTTTAAACAAATTATAACAAAACAGCATGAATTTAACCATTTTTGGAATAAAATTTAATAAAATCCCATTTTTGAAAATTCAAAAATTCCAAAAAAAAAAAAAAAAAAACTTGGGACACAATTTACTATTTCTTTACTTATATAGAATATAATAATATCAAATTTTTATAACAAATTATAAAAAAAAAAACATAAATTTAACCATTTTTCTAATAAAATTTCTTTAATCCCATTTTTGAAAATTCCAAAATCCCCACAAAAAATATACAAACTTGGGACACAATTTACTATGTATTTTAACAATATAGAATAAAATAATATCAAACTTTAATGTGTTTTTATAACAACTTAAAACTAAACAGCATAAATATAACAATTTTTTGAAAAAAAATATAAAAATTTCATTTTTAAAATTCTAAAATTCCAATAAAGGCAATGAAAATGAAAATATAAAAATTTCGCAAAAACTTTAAATAAATTTTACTTTTTCTTTTAATTATTTAAAATAAAATACAGTAATGTAAAACTAGAGTGTGTGTTTTTAACAACTAAAAGTTTCTTTGATTTTTGTTACAATTTTCAAATAATAGATAAGGAAAACAATGAATAGTTAATTGTAATTGCCAGAAGGATTCTGGGTAATAGCCTACAATCAAGGATACATAATTAGGAAAATCCTGACTGTAACAAAATATACTACATTAAATAATTTCGAGTATAATTTCAGTTTATTCAAGGTTTTTCTATTGAAAAAAACACGTTTAAAAAATATTCTTCACCATGCAAGAAATTTTTTTCCCCCCTAAAATTAATATCAAAACACAATGAATTTTTGCAAGTATTTTGAACAGTAAGCAGGCATGATGTTAGAAATTTTTCGAGTTTTTAAAATACAAGGCATATTTTTAGCGAATTTTTGAAAACTTTGGCACATTGCCAAGACACATGAATTTCTTCTGTTATCTTTTTACAACCGAGTTACTATTTTTTAATACAAATAAATCGTTAAAGTGGCGTGATATATGGCCTCCTAATACTTATAAGCATCCAAGGATAAGAATTTACTACGTTTTTCATTTTTTTTCTTATTTTTAAGGGGTCAACTCAGGTGAATAACCCGGAATTCGGTTAAGCCTAATTGTAATTTCCATCACACCACGCTGTGCATTTATAATTTTTGTAACAGAAAATGGTCCCATATTTTAGTGTGTGAATAATGGGTACCACTCTTGTATATTACAGGTGAATAATATGCATTTACTTACTCAGTAGGATTGAAATGAGTAACCTTAGGGCAGGTTGAGTGATTCCCAAGGAAAATGCGATTTTCCCTAAAATGCCAACTTCAATAGCAGCCATTCGTTTGGATAGCAGATAAAAACGGAAAATATTATGCTAGTAAATTGGCAATCGAATCCACTGAATAGTCGTTTCATGCGATTGGAAGGCTTCGATCATCCGTTTCCACACGCTCCACCCAGCACCACAATCTTGAAAACGGCAAATAAACACGTTCATTACGCCTCTGCCGGCAAACTAGGCTGCGATTGCAGCGCCATCTCGTGACAATGTGCACCACCTTCGTGTCATCAATGAGGTCATCGTACGTATTGCGCATGACCGAGATGCGACCCGAGGCGCTACAGTGTGACATGACACAAGTCTACCATACCTTTTAGTTTCCACCGTATTGAATTAGCATTTTTGTGCACGAACTGTACAAAAAGTATTTAATTTCATGCCAAAACATTTTCAGATTTCTGCGCTACATTTTCTCCTTTCACCATTCATTCACCCATTTATTCCATATATACTTTTGTCAAAATAGTTTGAGTATGAACTTACACGTGAAAGTGTTTATGGCATTAGTGAAACTTTTAAGAAATTTGATCGTTACAACGGTAGAAACATTAAATGACCTTAGCACTGAAGTTACTTTTCCTATGCCATATATGGTAGGCCTACACACTATGCCTAGCTTGATCTTAATGCATTGAGTTTCTTATTGGCAAACTTGGTAAAACTTATACTGTGCTTAATGCCCCAAGTGGACATTTTCGAAGCTTTGTATGTTGATATCCGCCATTGTGTGCTGTTACAATTTAAAATTACTACTTACAAATGTAATACACATCTTTTTATTACATAACAGGATGGCGACATTTGATTTCCACAGCTGGATACATTTTCATAACATTGTTAATTACCATATCACGTTTCAATCTCATTTGCATAATTATATTCTAATGGCTTTAATTACTGTAATATTACAGTATTACCAAGGTATTACTCGAGTTTGACAAATACATATAGACAATACATATAGTATTTCATTGTACAGTATTTCTTTCGATAAGGCACAAACCCTATCACAGTGCATGCATGTAAAATACATTTGGTTTCCCATACAAAAGTTACATCAATGAATAAAGGTCACAAAGAATATTTGGCACCATGGAATAGTTTGCAAAGTACAAACAATTTTGCTGTAAAATTGTTTTTGGCACAATCCTTACACACATTTACCGGGTTTCTCTTCACGGCTCTGTTTGTATGACTACTACGTCTTTGTAATATAAGACCTTTTACTTGGGCAACTTCTAAACATTGTGATAACCAGGTAACTTGGGACCTTATATACTTCTACATGAGAAAGTTTTTGCATTATGACCAGTTAACAATGAATCCATGAAGCTACGGATATGAAGATACTTACAACATTTCCAATGTTAATTAATATGTATCTTATTAATTTTATATCATAAAAATACAAATTACTGTTTTTAAACATTTACAAGAAAAAGGGGTTTTGGATTTTGAATGTGATTAGACAAATCTTGGGTTTCGGTGTAATGGCGGATGTGACCGAGTCCCTTTAAGCCTACATTGTTTGCATCATTTAGTTTTCCAAAATAATTATTTCTAACATATTAAGACTTCAAAATAGTCTTTCTATATCCAGCTGTCTTCACCATTTCATATTCCACAACAGTGAAATCTCAATGGTACCATACAGTATATTCAGCGCATGTTCTGCATGAACACTGGTTTTCCACTGTTCCCATTTTGGGATGGGTCTAATCCCATTTCCAGTTATCTTATGAGATGTTCCAAGTCTCTAAGTAACAGTTAGCAGTACTGTGGCAAGTCTGCATCTCAAGGAATCATGCTGCATGTTGGGAGGTGATGCACACGTAAACTTTACCGTGTTTGCCGTAATTGCAGCTTGAGCAATGTGAAACAACTCGTTCCTGTTCACAGCTGATCAAAGTTTAATTAACCAAAACCAATTTAAATTTACTCTGTTTACTTTGTAAAATCAAAGAATCATTTTATGGACTGTAACGCAGCCGAAAGGGACTTCCGTCACGTATATAGTCAAATGACATTTTGTCTTGTTGAAGACACTTTATTGAGGTATTTAATTAAACATCTCAAATAACAAAACCCCCAATAATTATTATTATTCTATTTAATTGCATTTTTCACGAATGTCTGATTTTGCGATACGGAGTTTACGTTAAACGTTACGCATTGTAAGTTTGCGTATGCTGAATCTGATAAATCTTATAATTCTTATAAAGCGAATCAATGAAAGTGATGCATCAATATCTTATGTCCGTAGTTCAGTTAGTTAATTCCTTTTTAAATTCAAAATGATCAACAACAAAATCTAGGAATAGTGAAGTTTCATCCCATGTTACCTGGATATCGGAATTCCGATAATGAATTGTAATATCGCATTTCAGAATGACATTTGGTTGAGGAATATTGATTGTTTGTATAGGATAAGCAAGTAATTAGTTTACTAACTATAATAGTTACTTTATTTCTTGATAACGTTGCGCCAGTTACATTAGCTCACGGCAACCGATACAAATTCTTCGACAAGTACACCATTTTGTCTGGCGTAATTACAGGCAACAGTGTAATGAATGCTATGATCTGTTTTCAAATTAGGATCATCTGCAAAGAGTTTTAGCACGTTTCTTAGACATTCGTTATCCTGATGCCTTAATTTGAACCTGAGGATCTGTTGTACAACGCGATGAACGTTAGCAGATGTGGCATTGCCGGATAACAGACAATACTGCTTGAGCAATTTAATTGCAGAGTTTAATGCTTCCTGGTTGGAAAACCTTTCTAATTTGCTGAATGAATCAACAGGGATTTCATTTGGGCCAAAATAAGCCATCGTTAACAAAAGGTGCTCCGCTAGTTCACCGTGCTCCTTGTTGCGGATCGTTGACAGGGAAACTTCCATCGTATTCTGCACAGTTTTAGTGTAAATATCGGACTCAAAACTGGAAATATCATCTTCTCTATCACATAATGCCCTTATCCTTTCCCCAATGTCTGCGTGTTCACCGGAAGCTTTGCGAAGGTAATCCGCAGCCTGTCGCAAAGCTAGCGGTTGGTTCTGGAACTTCTGCGTCAGTTGCTTTACGTGATCATCGTATAGATCATTTTGGATATTCAAAAAGGTCTTAGTGAACGTTAGGGATTCTTCATCGTTAAAATTCTCTAGTCTGATGTGTCCCGACGGCCATTTTACATTCTGGGAAGTTACGACGAAATGCGGGGTGAACTTATTCGGTGGTAAGAAATGAGGTAGGAACTTTTCAATTCCTACATCTCCAGTCTCTTCACTTTTGTACCTTTCTGCATTGTCAAAAACAAACAGGGTCTTTCTTTCGGGGAAGTACTGGTACACGGCTTGAACTAGGGACTGCGCGTCGTTGTCGTCTTTGTTTGCGATTGGGATTTTCAAGTCTACGCAGATTTGGTGGAATGATTCATACATTGATCTGTAGCTTTCAGCATTAATCCATAAGATGTTGTCATCGAATAGATGACCACACTGGGAAGCAAACTTTCTAACCAGTTCGCTTTTGCCTACGCCGAACATGCCGCAGATGACAACCATCTGCGAAGCGGCGGTTGCTTTGTCCGGTGGGATGCTCTGCAAACGTTCCTTCATTTCATTTAATTCTTTGTCCCTTCCAATGAAATAAGGATCTGGTTTGGTAATGCCACATTTGATGCCCTTGCGGACAACATTCTGGAAATAGTTATCCCTTTTCTGGAGGTACACAATCTCGTCTTTTTCTTCCCACCACGACTGAATCTTACTGGAGATTCCAAGATACATTTCTTCTTTGTCTTTTTCTTCTATGTCAAAACAATCTTTCATCATCTGCTTTATTATCACATCCAACTCACTGTGGCTCGGCTTGCCGGTTAGTATCATCAACCGCTTTAAGAAGCCGTCAACGTCTTTCTCTATTATCGAATCTGGACACGTTAAAGTCAGCCTGGGGAATTTAGGAATATCTATTCTAAAACTTAAAGGGACCTTTAGGAATATATCCTTTTGTTTTAATGTGTCCAGGATAAGTTGGAAGTCGCCGTCTAACTTGTCGTCGGACAACCGAAACAGCGTGTCGCTGCTTTTGCTCAACACGAGTACATTCCCCACTAACTTCTTAATATCATTATAAGCATTCACATCATTTATTCTTTCTTTAACGATTTCCCCATTTTTTGGTGGGGATTCACTGCCAAGAAGTTCTAAACATATGCTTTGGACTGAGCTGTTCAAAGTCGGTTTGAAGTTGCCGAACGCTAGCGGAAGCTTGAAATCGGTCCCTTCCAATCTCCTAACAGCGACTTCACTTAAAACATCAAATATGCATGTTTCCAGCTCTTTCGATTCCTTATCCACTATCCCAAGTTTGTGTCTTAATTGGTTCATGAAATTCTGACCGTTGCGGCCCAAGTATTCCACTTCGGGTTTGGCGAATTTAAACTGTTTTCGCTCTTTAATGTAAGTGATGACGCTCCCAATTAATCTACATACATTCTGCCATTCTTCATCAGTCATAGTGTCCTTCTTAATCGTTTTCACCACAGTTTTATCTCCCTTTTCATCCGTTTCGGCTGCTTTTTCTTCGTTTGTCGCTTTGCTAAGCGCGCTAACTAGCAGATCAATCGCTGAATTTTGATCATCATCATCTTCAAATACAATATCCCTGCTCTTTTTTGATACCATTTCAAAAGTTGCAAATGCTTCGAAAAGATCATTTCGGAATTTCTTGATTTTTTCGTTCGCCGGTTCACCTTCAAGAAAATTGTCTTTAAATCTTGCGTTACGGATGACGCGCGTGGTTTTCGTTTCGCCCAAATCTCCCTGGCCGCTTTTAATAATCTGCTCACTTTCCCCTTGAAGGGTTAGCACGTTTTGCACTAGAAACACGTGATAAGTTTCTATTGCCTCATCACTCATCATGTTTTCATACTTGTCGGTAGAAATGTACTTGGCGAGCTTTGCCGCTAGCAACTTTGCGTATTCCTCCCTTACTGCCGTCATCATATTTGTGAATTCCTTGTCACTTTCCTTCAATTTTAACTTAAATGATATAACACTGTCTGGTTTTTGTTCTTCTCCAGCTCCTTTTCCTTCTTTTCCGCTTGGTTTTGCTTTCACGTCTCGTTTCACATCACGTTTCGCATCTTGCTTTGCTGTTTTATCTTGTGGACCTTCCTTACCGAAACCAAATTTAACAGCTTTTTGTCTGTTCTTATCACATTTTCCAGCATTGTAATCTACTTCATCCTTTTCCATGTTTCCAACTTCATCTTCGTTTACAGCTGTTCGGCTCTTTTCTGCATTTTCACTTAAATCCTCTTTTTTGTTTTTTCCATCTACTTCACTCTTGTCACAATCTTCTATTCGTTTATTAACTGCAGCATTTTCATCTGCTATTTTGCTTTCAGTATTGCCTTCCTTCTTAGAATGATCATCTTGGCATGTCGGTATATCTCCGTCACGGACATCGGCATTTTCTTTTCCGTTAACGGCAACCTTGCCGTCTTCTTCACCATCCAAATACCTTTTAAGTTGTTCAAAATGGAAAAGACTGTTAACCTCCCCCACTTTATTTACTGCTGAGTGTTTTTCAAAACTTGTATCCAGTGCCGCGTTGTTGTAAATGACAAACTCGCAATCAAAACTCTCAAAGTCTCCCGTGAAGATGGGATCACGGGATTGGGTGTTAAACTTCTGTTTGATTTCAAGGTACGATGAAACACACTTGTCTAGCCTCAACTTGTCCAGACTTAGGTTCCCCTTGCCAATGTCAGTGTGCTTTGCCTGCAGGAATAGCAGCTTCCACACGTGTTCTTTCTTGGCGCAGCACGATTCGGTCTTTTTGCAGTACCGCAATACAACATCATGGAAAGTACCTGCATCTACCATGTTCCCTGCTAGGTAAAAGTTATGCAACTTATTGTCCCCTACAAGCTTATAATATGTTAGAAGGTTCCTTTTCAAGAAGTGTCCGCCAGCACCTGCGGCTCCTTCCCTTCTGTCGTACATTCCTTCTGACTTTGATCCTTCTGACTCCTGTGCTGTTACTGCTAATTCACCTTCCCCTGGGTGTTCCTCTTGAGGTATTATCTCACTTGAAACGTCTGCATTATTGGAAGTGGCAATGCCAACAACTTTCTCTTCTTCGGAGCTGATCTGATCAACTCCTATTTCGCACTTATTGGCAACTTTTTGGGGAATTTCATTCTGAGACACATCCTGTTCCTTTTGATCTGGTTCAGGCTCTGGATCAGGCTCTGGATCAGGTTCTGGATCAGGCTCTGGGTCAGGATCTGGATCCAGCTCAGACTCGTTAGATAGGTATGACCTTAACGCATCTAAAATCTCCGGCCGCTTGTGCCGGTACTCTTCCGCAAGATCCAACGGGCTCTTCCCATCATCGTTGACAGCATTCACATCAGCTTCATTGTCCAAAAGGAATTTAACGACTTCTACATCTTTCCTCTTGATGGCAATGTGCAATGGTGTGTTATGCTTGTCGTTTGCATCCGCGAAATGTACGGTAGCGCGCCTGTCCAGGAGCTTACCCAGCTTCGCAATCTTCTCATCCGGGTCTTTCCTACTCCGAATTGTCTCAATCAACTTGTAATTATCAACTATCTTCTCATCTTCAGATGAATCTGAATCCACACCTTCATCGAAATCTTCCTCGGGGTCTTGCGCAACGAACTCGCCTTCCGCGTCTAGTGGTGCCCGCTCACCGTCAGTATCCTCTTCCTTAGAATACCTAACATGACTTTCTTCAGGTGTTGTTAGGTGTACCTTCTTAAGAAGGATAGGCTCAAAATGATTGTCACCTTTGTTAACAATGTGGACTACATCTTTCGCATCGTAATCCACATTGTCGACTGATTTCGAACCCGATCTATCGACAAGCTGGTCAAAGTATTTCTCCTCTCCTTCTACTAAATGTCTCTCAATCACATGAAGCTTCACATCGTAGATGTCACATAGTATTCTACCTTCTATATCAGGACGACCCCATATTGCTACTTTCAGGTCTAACATGTTAGCGGATTCGCTCCCAATGTCAAATGACGAATACTGAACGCGCGCTGTGTAAGAATCAATACTATCGTTCTCTATGTCATTATCCAATGCTTTCCTCAGCCATGAACCTTCTTCGCTTAAATGTCTCCCTGCGTAATTTTGACAATCTACACGTAAAGATTTAACTGTGAACTGCTCATCGGCGCGCAGCTGACGCAGACCTGCCGCTAACGAGTCGAAGAAGCAGTCGCCGTCACCGGCAGCTGTTCCAACTTCGTAGTTGTCTGGCAGTGGGACATCCATGTTTGCAAATCTAAAAATTAACATGTATAACTACATGCATACCTATCTTGATATAACTCTTGATAAATTACTGGTTAATACCTTATTTCGCTACGCATCTCGTATGATCATCGTAAACACGTTCTGGTGTGTATGGTGTTTAGTAATTATTTTACTCTATCTGGACTGTTTCTCCTTCTTTTGATACTGAATGTTAACAGGATACACCTGAAAATATAAATTGATATGAAGGGATAAGCATGAAAGTTACTTTGCCTTACGTTGTCGAATGATAACAGATTTCTAGGAACACGCAAAACAAATTTAAATTAAGTAAATAGATAAAAATAAAATGCAACATTTTTAAAGTTACTTACTTGTATGTTGATGTGAAAATATTATTTCGAAGTACATAGTTAATTATTCCAAAATAAATGAATTTCAAATAATTCCCAAGAAAGTTGTAAAATTGGTCAAACTATATATTATTCTTTGTATTCTTATATATGTTGAAAATATAAAGCACAGAATATTGTCAAGTTTGGCTTAATCTGTCTTAGAGGATGTTGTCTAACTGAATGAAAGATATCTTCCTGGAAACTTTAATCTTTTTCCCACAATTTTTTTCGTTCTCATGCAGAACAAAGTTTAGCTTATTGCTTTTTAAACTATATATCCATTTATAAATTAGTATTTCAAGAATAAATGAGTTAATTTGTTGCCTGAATATTGTATTGTATTTTACAGTATTTTTCATGTAAAATCTTGAGTGAAAGCAATTATATGCCTTTAAAAAAAAAACAAGATGGCGGAAAGTATATATAAGTACGATTACTTACTTACCAAATTTGTTTTAGTTACCGGTGTTATCCTGAATGTGCTTTTACTTGTCTTAAAAGGAACAACCACCCAATGTTACAACTCATTGCTCAGTGGCATATGGCATTATGTGCACAGGAAGGAAGTAAAATAACCTTCAAACTGTGGTTCATAAATATAGCGCCATCTGCTGGCGACATTTGACATTATTCTCAGAGTTGATTTGCATATCATACCTCAGGAATGTTGAAAATTGTCTGTAACCAATTGTAACAAAATTTGTATCTCGACCATTTTACCATTTTACTGAGTTTACACTTTACACCAATGCTGTATCACTACTGTTTACACAAACAGGAATAAGTAAAAGCGCTTTTGGCAACAGCTTTTGCAATGAACCCCGTTGCATATTTCAATAAGTTTGTTCGAAAAAGTTGATTGCACATGACTTTTGCTGTCACAAACTTTCTCCTGTGTCCAGAATAAAGTTAATTTTGCAGAATTGTGCATAATATAACAAACATTACATTGTTTTAAAAAGCAATTTGTATTTTTGAAAAATTAAAGTTATATTTTGTGTGCATGCAATTACATAGTAAAACGTAAAACCTGTCTATATGGTGGAATCTCATGTGACCGAATAAAAGTTCCACCATAGACAGGTTTTTCCAGCATAGAGAGGTTTATTAAAAAAAAACACATTTATCATGCAGTCTATGGTACTAAAAAAATCAAATTTTCCAACATAGATAAGTTTTACTGTATTATTAGAAATATTAATTATGTATAATTGTGCAGAAGATTTTACTTGAATACTAACAGTAGTAGTTTATGGAAAACTTTTGAACACAAAATTGTGTGCAATAAACATAACTAGCTATATGCATAATTGTGCAAAAAATCAATATTCTGTACTTCACATTATGCATAAGTGTGGTTCGAGTATTAAGCCTGTCCCAAATATAAGCCGGGTTTGTACTTGTAACGTAATATATAGACCGCAGTTCCGAATATAAGCCTGGTCAATTTACATGCTAAAAGTGCAGTTCATTGTTATATAGAATGACGTCACACAAGGTTATAAATTTCAAATGTGATGAGCAATTGTAATCCACAATTTGCACGTGTAGTATAGTTTAGTATACGTTGTAGTGTTGGCCAATGGTGTGACGTGACCTGTGGTGCCCTCCTGCATGTGTTAGGCCAAGAAGTTTTGGCAAGAACCAATAGCAGCTCATTTGCTCTTTTGGCACCATGCTGAAGTCACATACTTTCAGCTCTCTATTTGTCACTATACTTTACTGTTCATGGCATCTGACACTATGTTGGCCCACCCCTGGTCCACATCCACCAAACAATCGAACTTCTGCCGAAGAGGACCTTAACCATTTGGTCAGCAAGGCATTGTCGGTTAGTAAAGATAATTATTCCAACAATTCAAATTGTATAATTAATATCACAATTAATAGTTATTAATTTATAAGTAATTAAAGTCTGCTTTATTCCAAATGTAAATAAGGTATTAGAAATGCATTTGTAATTTATTACTTTTTGTTGTTGAAATTATAAATATTAATTACTTTTTAAATGAGTTACAATTGGAAACTTAATTACTGAAGTCTGGAATAAACTACTCTAATTAAATTTAACTAGATTATTAATACTTTTATTTTGTTTTAGATGTTCAGCGTAATTTAAAACAAAACATCTTTATATTTTATAATAACTTAATTACAGTGTATCTCTAATTATTACTATTTATTACTATTAATTCAATTAATTGTTTGCTTAATCTCAAAGTTAATATTTTTAATTACATTGAAATTTCACTTTAGGCTACATATATTAATTCTGTATTATACCATTATTGTTCATCACTTAATGTAATTATATTAGCAAAGTTAATTCACATAAATTATTAATAGTGGAATATATAACTTTCTTAGTTTATAATTTACAGAGGATAAAATGTTTTGACTATGTTCTCCTTTGAAAGTAGGCCTAATACAAATGTTTTGAATAAAGTCCATTTAAAAATGTTTCAGTTTAAAAAAAGTTTGTACATTTTAAAGGTTTAATTTTATTTGTCCCCGTTTAAAATTAGGTTCAAAGAAGGATTTTATTTTCTGACTTCTTTCCATGTCCTATTTGTACTTATATAAAAACTTCCAGATAGACATAATAGGGGAGACCGGGGATGAATGAGCCACAGGGCATTATGCACCAAACGATCTAGCACTATATCTATGTTTCAAAAAATCTCCAAATTGCTATAGTTGCAAATATTTGACATGTCTAAGGTCCAGTTAAAGTTTGATTACGATCGCTTGAGTACTTTCCAAGTTACAAATGAAAATACGTTTTTTGTATGGAAAAG